>JARHVA010002602.1:1925000-2095000 GCA_037957365.1 Torreya grandis
TCATGCATAGATGTATAAATCACATTTGAAAGTGTATTATGTTTGAGAGGAGTGCGAGACGAGTTAGAAACATGAGATGCATATTCTTCTTCACTATGTGCATAATAATCATCATTTTTCCATGCATTATCATCATTGGAATATTTTTCATAATCACTCTCATTTTCATATTCATTTGCATGTTCACTATCATACTCATTATCACGTTTAGTGCAACTAGGGAGGGGTGTAAGAGAAGAATTCAATTATTTTCTAATATGCAATAAAGAATCATTTAAAATTGGAATATCATGTGCATCTATGTTATCCATGGATGGAGTGTATGTATTATTTTCATGTGCAATATGAAAAATAAGAGAAGAGTTTTCATTTAGACATTCTTTTGACAAAGTAGAGTTAGAAACATGAGATGTATCATTTGAACTATGCATTGTCAATTTTATTCTATTGAGTTTATATTGTTATAATTTGAACATAGAAGTAAAAAAAGAGAGAGAGAAATATTAGGTTCACATGGAATTAAATTATCACTAATAAGAGCTTCACTTGGAAGTCCATGACTAATTTTTTTATTTGGTGCATTGTTCATAGGAGAATGAGGTGAAAAGTGTCTTTCCCATTTATCAAAATTATTTTCTTTAGAAGAGGGAATAAAAGAGATAGGTTTGAGAGAAGAAGATGAATCTACTTTTACTTCACTATAAATATCATGTATATCATCATATTCCTCATTAAAATAATAGTAATTATATTCATTATAAATAAAATCATTTTCCACATTTTTAGCTAATGTGCAATTTTGCAAATTTGTCCATTCATTGTCATAATTATGAGAAAATTTTAGAAATTGATCTATGGGATGAGAGGGAAGAAGTTCCTTAGTGTTCATTTTATTTCTGTAAACAAAGAAAATATTAAAATGTACTATTAAGCAAATAAATGCAAAAATAACTATGAACATAGAGATTTTGAAAATATTTTTGGCAATTTAAATAATTTACAAAAAAAATTCAAACTATTTTTCTAAAAAATGTAAGGGAAGAAAACTTGGGTTTTAAGGACCTAGTTTGGAAATCTAGGGTCTGGAGCTAGGGTTTTATTATTTTTAAAAATTATGCCAATAATTTAAATTTTAAAAATAGTTTTGAATAATATAAATACACAAAAATTTATATAAAAATTAGAGATTTGAAATTAAAAATTTTCACAAGGTGTAGACATAAAAAATATATACACCTATAATTTAGAATGTTTAAGTAGCCCTAGAAGGACCCCTAGACCCTCTTAGGACCAACCTACACCTATTAGGCCTAAACTAGCTAATATGCATTCAGTTTCACCTAGCTAAATAACCTTGGACTTCAGGACCCTATCTCTATGGACCCTGACCATTGATGGTCAGGGTGATCATTGACACATAGCCTTGGGGACCCTTGACCATTGATGGTCAGGATCCACCTTCTCACCAAGAGAATGCAAGATCTACCAACCCTTTTCTAAAAATAACTTGTCTAATTTATGTCGTGAGCCTTTGCACGCATAAATTATATTTATATGGCTCAGTTACAACTTTACTTCCACATCTTACTTATGCCAATAAGAGAGAGAGAGAGAGAGAGGTGTGGGAGGTCAAATCTATCTATAATAATTATCAGGAGCTTAGGCACTCAAGATTTTTTTAATAGGTTAATCAGGTTAATCAATGCCATCAACATTATCAAGCATTATCAGCCATCTTATTGAGAGCCAAATCACCATCACCTCTAAACCAAGCTTTTAGGTACTATTACTCTATTGGAATCAACCCAGATTCTAGTAATAGGATAACTATTCCACCCATCCACCCACTGACTTCTGGTAAGATAAGTGCTTGTTTATTAATAGTCATATGCTTTTATTCCATTTTTTAATTAGTCTAACCCTTACCCAATTCCTAGAATCCATTTTTAGAATCCCATCATCTTCTATTGATCAAACCCAAAAATACATAGTCAACCATTGATGGTCATATCCCAACCTCCGATAGTTAGGCCTAACCATTGACAATCACCCCAACCATCGATGGTCACCTATGGTGAAAAAACCAACAAGCTGATTTCACCCACCTACACCCAACCAAATCCATTTTTTTGTGTTTTTGACCACTCATATACCCGCTTCTAGTTTTTTAAAGCATACCCCAACCTGTTATCACTAGTATTAATTAATCTATCACTAATTAGATCATTTCTAGTCTATTTTTCTAACAAGCTTTATTGTTTTCAATTTTAGTACCTTTTGATTATTGATGCAAGTAACCTCTTTCTAGTTTATCAACTTAATTTTTTAAAACATTTGGATTGATAAACCCTAAGGAAACTATCATTTCTGAGATCTAGTTATCACTAGGCAATCCACCCAACTATCTATCTAACAAACAAGTTTGATTTAGTGCTTTCTTATCTATAGGTCTTCCTCCCAAGACAAAGAGGAGCTCTTTACAATATTTTGATTCAATTTTTGCATAACCAAATAGGTTTTTCAACCATACCATATTAATTTTCTTTGCTCTCTTCTTTATAAATTAAGTGAAAATTTACATGAAACATTATGGCACACTTGGTGGGACCTAGAGTCTTTAATCATGTTTTCTTTGCATCTGTATGTTTTTCTCTCTATCTATGCTCATAATTGAAACTAAAATCTCTCTTGGGCTTAAAATCAACTGCATCCATTTCATTTTTCAACATTAGTTCACTTTGAATTAAAGTACAATAATCTTATCATAGCACCAATTTTACACTAGCCAAACCACACAATCAATCAAACATCAAAAGAATTTGAGACAAGGCTTGAATGGGATTTCATCACCTAGTATTCACCTTACCATTTCTTGATAATCCTACTTGGAGGTCATTACCAAGGGGAGAACTAAATCAATTCTCTAGCTGAGTATAAACTATGGATATCAATATATATTGGCTAAGCACCCAACACTCTTATTGCTGTGAGATCATGAAGTGAGGGGGTAAGTCCAAATACCAAGCCACATATTGATTCCAATATAGATTATTTTTATAACCTAAACAATCTGAAACCAACCATAGACTGCTTCTATAGTACATGATCTATAATCCAACTTCTATCACACATTCTCATAAACTAAAGCATAATCCAAAAGTGAGATTAAAACTAACCTCTAAGCTTAAACATACTTCCTAGCGTGTGTCTTGATTGCCTTTATTATTTTATTGTCTTATTGTTTAAGTGGTGATATTTTTCTTGTTTCCTCTCCCCTTTTTCTTCTATGGTTTTCACTTGCCAACAATAAAGAGACCTAGTAGAGCAAAACCAAATAGCCTCCTCTACCTCCTCATCTATGGAGTACGTCTCTAAGGTAGAATATTCACCACATCTATTGGGAATCCCTAATTTTCCTCAAGTATTTCCCAAAGGATACATGGAATTTTCCACTTTTTTGGAAAACAACCTAGTTCCCTTCAACATTACCTTAATACCTCCCCTCACCATGCCATGATTTCAACCCCATCTCATGATTTTCCTTATGGCATGCCATCCCACCTTATGGGAGATGTTATTATTGGCATGGTCACTACCCAACATTTAACCACCCAAGCATATTCATCTACTAACCCCTTTGACACCATAGTTGAAAACTAACCTATCCAACCAACTACTACCCTAACACCTTCCACCCCTACTAATGACTCCTCTACTTTGGGGATAACCCAACCATCAACCCATCACACTCCACTTATTATTGAAACATCTACCATCATCACCACCAACATTTCCTCTATCAAACCCAACCCATTTATCAAACCCAACCCATTGGTCAATACCCCTTTACCAAGCTTAGAGTTACCTATCCCTTCTACTTCACCTCATATTAGCATGAAGGTCACTACCTCCCCCCTTGTTACCAACCTAACAATCATACATTCCCAATCCATAACAACCCCTTAATAGGTATCTGTTGCACCCAATCTAGGATATATCCCTAAATTGAAAGGGTATGTACTTAATACCCAACCACCATCATCCACCTACCCTACCCAATCTCTAGCATCCACATTCCAATATGTGTCAACCTCTCAATTGCCAAACAATTACCAATATGTTGCCCAACCTTAACCATAATACTAGCCTTACAATCCTTTTGGTGCATCACCTCAAATCAAAATAATAAAAATGCTCATGGATAAGTTGACCAACCTTGAGTCATCCATTTTAGGGGCTCATAACATCATATCCTATGATCACATTTGTAACAAGCCTAATCATCCTTTGGTTCCTATAAAACTTTACCCTCCTCAATGGGATCTTCCAAAATTTACCAAATTTTAAAGCAAGGAGGACTCCCAACAGTGCCTTAGGGATTTTAGGCATACACGCTACATGATTGCTTTTAATGATGCCATTCTCCTCTAAACCTTCCCCATGTCTTTATCCAGTCTAGCACTTGATTGGTATAGTGCCCTTACTAAGCATTCCATCTTTTCTTTCACCCAACTAGCATAGGTCTTCTTGGATCACTTTTTCATCAACATTTCCAAGAAGGTATCTATCATCAACCTCTATTCTGTCAAGAAATTCAATGATGAGTCCATTTTTGACTTCATCACCTATTGTAGAAGTTTGATTAATCAAATTTCATTCTCCTTGCCTCAACCTGAACTTATAGAACTTTTTACTTGGGCTTGCACCAAACATATATCTTCTATGTTACGTGTCTAAAGCTTTAGAATTTTTTATGAAGCTTTTACCATGGTGCATAATTTAGAGAACCAATCCATAGATGAGGGTAAACTAAAGTTATAAAACAGGAACTCCACCTTCAAAACCAACAAAGCCTCCTCTTCCAAAACAAGTAATCAAGCTAATTTTGGGACTAAGAGAAAGGGAACTATGAATGCAGTTGTCCTTAAGGTTAGCCCGTCACCTAATATCACTCAATGAAACTCTCCTAATCCTTCTATCTAAAGCTTGTGGAACCCAAACCAAAGCAAATAATAATAATTCACTCCACTTGGAGACTCTTACACCTCAGTTCTAGAAAATCTATTAAAAGCTAATCTTATACAACTTTTTCCCATCAAAACTCCCCAATAGTTTGATTCTTCTCATCCATAACCCACATGGTACAATGAGAATGACCATTATGCCTTTCATCAGTTAATTAGACATGATGTAAGTTGATGTAATACCTTTAAAAATGTTGTCCAAAGCCTCATTGACAAGGGGGAACTCACATTAGATAACCCCAATGCCCCTAAAAATAAATATCTTAACATATTTAGGTAACCTTTTCCCAACCATGCCCCTATAAAAAATGAGGACACGCAAGCCAAATTCTCTCATGGTGCTCACACTATCATCATGGTTTGTGATACACCTACCCATGAGGACCCAATCATCTAATCTACCCATTCCTCCCTTGCCTCACTTACCGAGGTAATGGAGTCACCTTCCCCTCCTTTGGATAGCTGAACCAAAGAAGTTACTTTCTCCCTATCTACCCTCATAGAAGCTTTAGAATCATCACATACTAACTTAACTAGCACATCTGAACACATAAACATTCATGATTTTCCACCTCCACCAACTACCCAACAAATCACTACTCCTATGGATATTATTCCTGAAGGAGAAGCATTTCTACCAACACCTCCCATGGATGAGACATTTATCTCAACCTTACTTCCCTCAACTCAATAAATCAACCAACCTACCACCATCTTCCCCAACCCACACGTCTATCTTTTACATCCACTACCCATGGAGAAAAACTAGTATATAAACCTTTTTTTAAATTAGTGTAGAAATTGGAATTTTCTGTAAAGTCAGACATGGATCACACCAATTTTTGGCAAACTTAGGGTTCCCTTACATCAATAAACCTAAACCTTATAGAAAACCTTCAACCAACCAATCTACCACCTTTCCACCACCTCTTAAACCAATCAAAACTTTTACCAGTCCCTCACCTTCTCAACCAACCGAAGTAATCATACCTCAAGCAATCAAGTCACCAACCAAACCCTTTGCAAATATTTGTGCCTTCCTTTCTTGGAGTTTGGTTCACCTCTCCTTGAAAGTAGAACTAAACCCTTCCAAGCCTACACCTAAACCTTGACTCAAACCAACCAAAAAGGCCAAACCATGAAATGGCCACATGACTAGGGTTTTACCTCCCTCCACTTTGCATTTTATCTTAGGCCCTCATCTATCAACCTTACTTAAGAATAAATCCCCCTTTAACATATGGCACCCACCACTATTGTTTATGCCAACCCATTTACTATCAGATACACTAGTCATTCCAAAACTACTAGTAACAAAAATATCAACCCCAAATACCCCACCTACCAACATACCCAAACCAAAACCATCAACTAGAAGCATCACCTTACCCAAACCATCTCTCATAAAACATGTTTCCACCAGAACATCCCACTTACCAACCAAGACAACAACATATAGACCTTTCCCACATTTGGTTGAGTCTTATCCAACCATTTTCCAAAGGTTATGGCAAGCCTCCTACCTCACCTTACCACCTATCAAACCTTTTGATCTTATTTGTTCAAAACCAACTTGGTATAATAAAAATCAAATACATTCCTATCATAGGACACTTGGGCATGACATAGAGAACTACAAAGCTCTTTAGGCCATTATCCATCAACTCTATGATGAAGATGATATTTTACTAGTAGAACCTCCCTTGACCCATCTACTAATGTAACCAACAACTAGTTGCCAACACATTATTGATCCCCCACTCTTATCTAAAAGTGACCAAGAGCCTACCCAACCTCATATCCCACCTTTCCCCTCTATCCATACCATTAATGTGGTCACACAATCTTAACAAAAGGATAAAGGGAAGGCTAAAGTGTCAATTCCTTGGACATACCCACCTAATCATCCTAAATCAAACTAGATCTAGACCTCCACATCTTCAACCAAGCCAAAAGTTACCATCTTAGGAACATTAGAGGTTAACCCCTTTGAATCATTAGGTGGGTCATTTTTAAACAACTCCATCAGACCCCCGATAAGATGATCCTTTATGAGCTCATTTCTACCTCACCCCACCATTATTAGGCCATGATCAAGGCTATACAAGACATTGAAGTTAAACTAGGGGATTCTGAACCTATAGAGGCCTTTATTGGTGTTATCCAACTCTATTTATTACCATCCATATCAACCAAAACTATATAAAATGGGTTATGATCGATGGGGGAGCTAGTATCAACATTATCTCTTCCCATGCCTATGACCAACTCAAACTACTAGACAATGTCATGTCCATAATTTTAGCTATCCTTAGATCCTTTAACAACACTATGACCACCACCTTGGGAACCATCATCCTTGACATCCCTCTAAGACCTTGCACACTCCCTAAACTCTTTTATGTGGTTGAAGGTGAATTATAGTACAATGTTTTACTTGAGAGACCTTGGATCCATGTCATGGGTTGTGTACCCTCAACCCTCCATTTATGTGTCAATTTTGAACATGAAGGTCAAGTTGTTACCATACAAGATAATTCTATACCTTTTACAACATGTAATATGACCTACCGACCTAATGAAATTATTCTACCTCCATCTAACACACCATAAGAATCCATCACTAAGTCCTTACCCATAGAATCTAAAGCCATTACTTCCCCTTCCACTGAGGCATCTACCAACTCATCTATTCTTACCAACTATATACCCATCATCGATCTCTTACAACTAACCTTTCAATGCCTTACCTTTGGATAATATTGTTTCTTCACCCTTGATGCCTTCCAAACTCCTCAAGAATATGGAAAGCTCAACCATCAACTAGGTTATGATCTCAACATTAGAGCCATTGTTCCTTTAGGAACTTCTAGTTTTCAAACCCACTTTATCTATGGGGTAATTGACAAGCCATATAACTCTACCACCATTGACCCCTCACCTCATCCATTCACCTCTAACTTCTCTTACTTGGATAACCATAACTTCACCAAACTATACTTTCACAGATGTACCTAGAAGGGATTTGGTTTAGGATGATATGAGCATGGCCCACACATGTTGACCTTGATTAAAACCCATAAGCCTCATAATAAATATGGACTTGGATTCATTATACCCAATAAGAAGAAATCCAAACAACCTATCATTATCATTATTGAAGAAGAAACCCCTTCCTCACCAACAACCCCTTCACTTGAGTGTGAGGATGAGGACATCATCCCACATAAATTTTTTCATCAACATGATAACCCTTGGCCCTCTAACTTATCAAAAGGAATGGGTACCCATATCCATCCCTTTAATCCATCTTGATTTGGTGGGATAAGACTCTCATACCATTCACACCATCTAGTGTTAGGATGATGATTCTATTCTCACCTACCTTGGTATACTTGATTCTTCCATCCACAAACCCTTACCTCTAGAGACCTCAACCATGTTGAATGAACCTAACATATACATTGACATAGGCACTCTAGAAAACCCCCATGTTGTCAAACTTAGCCAAAATCTCACCCCTAAGGAATTATAGGACTTTTCTACCTTCCTCCAAGACTACAGTATTGTATTTGTCTGGTCATATGCTAGCTTACCCGGTATTGATCCATCTATTTCCACCCATAAAATTATGAATAAATTTGATGTCAAACCTTTTAGATATAAACTCTATATAGTGCATCCTTTCATATATCTCCTTGTCAAAGAAGAACTTCAACACCTCCTTTTTGTCAACTTCATTCAATCCATCAATTATCCCCAATGGGTTTAAAACATTGTGTCTATCACTAAATCCATAGGGGGAATATGTATCTATGTAGACTTTCATGACCTCAACCTTGCCTACCCAAAGGATGACTTTCCTCTACCTAGCATTGACCAACTTGTTGATCTTATAGTAGGCTATGAGATGTTGTCTCTCATAGATAGATTCTAAGGTTATAATCAAATTTTGATTGTCCCTAAAGATCAGAATAAAATTTCCTTTATCACACCATGGGTAAATTTTTGTTATAGAGTCATGTCTTTTAGTCTTAAGAATGTTGGCATAACCTACCAATGTGTCATGACCTATATTTTCCATGACCTTATCCATATAATCATTAAAGACTATGTGGATGACCTTCTCAAGAATTTCAAGCTTCACAAAGACCATTTAGCCATTCTCAATATTATATTTGAGTAAATTATCTAGTATCACATCCACCTCAATCCCAAGAAATGTATTTTTGGGGTCTTGTCAGGAAAACTTCTTAGATTCATCATTTATCTTCAAGGAATTAAGGTCAATCCAACCAAAATTAAATCCATCCTCAAGATTATACATATAACCACTATTAAACAACTCCATAGTTTTTAGGAGAAGCTTCAATCCATTCATAAATTCATATCCAAACTCTATGATCAGAGTTAACCCTTCCATCACATCTTGAAAAAGGATGTCTCTTTTAAGTGGAATGTTGATTGTCAAAAGGCCTTTGATGCACTCAAAGGGTACCTTCTATCTCCACCTATCCTCACACCTCCTAAGGATGACCAAAATTTATACCTCTATATCTCTATCATATACCATTCCTTAGGGGTGATGATTTCCCATCAGGATGAATAACACAAAGAGCAAGTCATCTATTACATTAGTTGCATACTTTTTGAATACGAGGCTCTATACACACATACTAAGAAAATGTGTTTGGCTCTAGTATTCATGGCAACCAAAATTCACCACTACCTTCTTAACCACAAATAATACTAATCCACTCAATTACATGTACTCTAAACCATACCAAAACCAATGCATGGCTAAGTGGCTCATGCTTCTAGCTAAGTTTGACCTTGAGTTTTTCTAATAGAAATTGATCAAGGGGTAGGTCATTGCCGAAAAATTGGTTGAGGCACCCATAAAAACAACCAACCTCCTCCTCTTGAGTTTCAAAATGAGTCTATTGTAAGCCTATCTCAATCAAATTTCATCAATCAGGTAACCATGTTTTTTTATGGTTCCAAATGTCAGTGTGGTGGGGGATCTGGTATCATCCTTATCCCCCTTATTGGTGAACCACTCTCTTTATCATTTAAACTTCAATTCGAATGTACCAAAAATAGGGATAAGTATAAATCCCTAGTGATAGGCATCTAAAATGTCTTAGCCTTAGGAGTCACAATAATCAATATCTTTGGTGATTCCTAACACATGGTTAACCAAGTCACTAGCATTTACCAGTATAAGAATGAGGTTTTATAGCTATACAAGCAACTAGTTATATATATTTTGTCATCATTTAAACACTACCATATTCAAACCACCCCATTATCTACCAAAACATTTATTGATACCATGGCTTTGCTCACCTCTTAGATCCCATCAACACCCTCAAACTCCAAACTATTAGTCATTGTTCATCACCTCATCGAACCCTCCTACACCAAATCAGACACTCCAACCATCTTTAGTGTGGAGGAGATCTTTCCTAACCTTTGGTATTAGTAAAATTTCAACTACATTGGCCTTGGGGTATTTCCCTCTAGCCTCTCTTATAATGCCCATCGAGCATTTATCTAGAGTACTTCCTATTATACCATTCTAGGTAGAATTCTCTACAAATGTGGTTTTGATGGCCTCTTATTCTATTGCCTTCTTAGTCCATAAGCCTCTCAGGCTATCAAAGAGACACATGAGGGTATCTTTCGGGACCACTTTAGTGGACTCATTATAGCTAAATGCATCCTTTATCTGGGCTATTGCTGGCCCACCCTTAACCAAGAATATTGCAATTATGTGAAAAAGTGTGTTAAGTGTCAACAACATGCTAATTTACATCATGCACCTAGCAATAGTCTTCATATTTTTATAGACTTTTGGCCCTTTTCACAATGGGGTCTGGACCTTATTAGTGAAATCAACCTCGACTCTTCATAATGACACCATTCTGTCATTACCACAACTAAATATATTAACAAATGGGTGGAGGCTATTCCTCTTATCTCAATGAAAGCTAAAAAGATTTTAAAATTTATCACCCACCATATCATCTATCATTTCAGTGTTCCCCATAAGATCATCACTGATAATGGAAAATCTTTTTAAAATAGACAAGTTCAAGGCCTTTGCGACATATTTGGTATTAAACTTATTTTTTCATCACCTTATCACCCATAAGTAAATGGACAATCTAAAACCTATAACAAAACCCTTAACAACATGCTTACCAAAATCGTTAATGCCTCAGGTCAGGATTAGCACTTGCACATCCCTTTCACCTTATGGGCATATCACACTAGAATCCTAACTCCTATAGGTACTATGTTTTTTCTCTTGTGTTTGGAGCCGAGGATATATTACTTCTTGAAGTCCAAATACTTTCTCTTCACATATATTTTCACAACCTTGTTTTGGAAAAGGATTATCGTCAAGAACGTTTAGCTCAGCTTAAGATACTTGATGAGAATTATTTGGTTTCTTTTTCCAATATTTATGTTTATCAAGAATGAATGAAATGGCCCTATAACAAATACCTAAAAGTTTGAGAATTCAAAATTAGAGATCTTTTCCTCAAGGAAAACCAACATGTAACTAATATGGAGAAAAGCAAAAGGGGGAAAATTTGCTTTCAATTAGCTTGGACCCTATATCATTACCCATCAGTATAAATCAAGAGCTTATCATTTTTCCTCCCTCAAATGCAAACTAGAACCTGAGCCTCTTAATGCTTCACATCTGCATCCCTTTTATCACTAGATAGGGATCCCAATCATCATTTGTCTAACTTAAGCTCATCCCTTTCAACCAAATTCATTTCCATCTTTTTTGGGGTAACCAACTAAAATTGAATCATGTGATTATCCTTCACAATTATATCCCAATCTTGAATTATGGATACCATGGCTCTATTCATGGTGTGATTCTCATATTAATTCCCATCTCCTTGAGATCAGTTCTTATGGTTGTTGTTAACTATACTTCTTTTTCACCTACTGAACCTTTAGTAAACTTAGTTTTTCCCTCATAAAGGTAAGCCATTAGGCATGTATGGGCAAGTCTACGTCAAGTAAAATCAAATAAAATCAAAAGCAATATCAAATATAAAAAATGAACTATGGGCCATCCTTAGCATTCACAAACTATTGCCTCGAAGGATAGCTATTGAAAATCCTTTGAAATTTCCAAATGTAAGGTGGAATACTCCCTTAAAGGATAGCTATCAAAAGCATTTTAACTAAGCACATAAACTTATACCACTCCCTTGAAGGATGGTTGAGTAAAACATTAGTCAAAGCCAATAATTTTTTGGAAGCTTCCCATATTGATCAACTTCCTTAGCCCTCCAACAAAAGCAAAATTAAAATCAAAATCAAGATCAAAATAATTTTGAAAGCCACAATCAGCTATCATAACAATAGTAATCTTAGAAAGCTACAATCAGCTCTCACTAGTAAACTTTCCACATTGATTAGTCTACACTTTATATATAGACATAGACTTATTTATACTACCTCTTTTGACACATATAGAAAAAACATAGTAGCCTCACTAACGGTTTTAGTTTCACTTATTATCCCTCCACATATTATATGCACGAGACTATGAGCTTACTTAACATAATGTAATCTAGATCCCTATCTATCAACATAAGCATGGTAATGTGAAGCATTAGAAAGGCTTATTTTCACTAAGCCAATCCACCTTTGGGTTTCATGTTAGTCTTTACTAATGAAAAGGCATCATGTTCCTTTTATTATCTTTTATTATTTTGTGTATGCCTATCACTATGTGCAAGAACAATAAGCATCACAAAAAAATCATGAACATCATGAACTTTGTCAACAAGCAATGGTATCTATCTATCAATAAATCAAACACAATGTGAACATATCAGAATAGACCATGAACATCAATCACATCTTATGCACCTATAATCATTTCATTACACCATCACAAGCATAAATCAATTCAATGATAAAAAAAATCAAGGCATATACCATTTCCCATTTCACCTATATAACCATAAATAAAGCCCTAACATGTATCCATCCATGACATATCCTATCATAACCATGAGTAGAATCAAATCATCATAGCTAGATTTATAGCATCACATGCCTAAGCTACTAAGTGAAACATCATAAACATGAGTCAAAACCATAATCCATAATCATAAATGACAAGCAGCTATCATATATAACATTGTAAGCATCTATCATATACATTGATTCATAAAAAAAATACATGTCATTATATGTCAGGCTCTCTCAAAAACATATACATCTCACTACATGAACACATAGGATGGTATCAAAATAATACATCAAAATAACATATATCAACATAATCATGAGCTTGTACCACTACCAATGGCCCCATATATACATACACCTATACCTGGTGGTGGTCCCCTTGGTATCCCTACTTTTCTAACTACCATAGCCCACTGAGCTAGAGTAGTTATTGATGGCCCACTGACCAAGCTCACTCTATAATCTACATACCTCATAGCCTAAGGTAGTTAGTCTAATACCATTGCCTCATAATATCTAAGCTCTACAATGGTAGCTAGATAGTGTGCTTGGGGTACTTTGTCTATTGGCCCTCTTACTGTTGATGTAAATGCCCTAGACCTTTGAGTATATATCTCTCACCTATAGTGGTGGTGAGCTAACCCTATAATGCCTAAATTTAGCCTTGTAATGTGGCCACCTATCCCTATAGAGCCTATACCTAAGCCTAGGCCATGACCATTACTACCCCCACTTGTACACCTTGACCAGTTGGACCTATAGCCATCAGTGTCACCCCTCCATCATCTCCACCCATATTTATAGATACATAGATAGGCTAGTACCAAGCCATGTATCCATATGTGTATCCTACATCATCTATGGGATCCCTCATAAGAATCTCCTCAAAGCCACCATCTAAAATTATCTAAATAGGTCAATATACTGGTAACTAAATCTTTGAGTCCTACCTCTTATACTATGGATGTTGACCAAGTATACCCTATAACAAGACAAACTAGTACTACACTCAATCGAAGGGAATCAACTCAACTTCACCCTCTCAATGGTTCACTATCCACTTGTAACTCTATATAGTGAGGGTCTCCCTCCTATAGCCTGGATAGATGGGGAACTATAGGTATGATCTCTATATGATGTTTGTAGCTACCAATCCACCTAGGGTAACCATAAACCACTCAATGTCATGTGTTATACCTTTGACCCCTAATGTATCATAGTTGTCTCTCCACCTCATAAATCCAACAAGGAACTCTAGTTATGTGTACCCCATCCACAACAATCTCATAGGCCTTAGAACCTAGATGTGCTCATAAGCCCAGTAGTGCAAAAACATGCCCATGTTGATGCCATACTTCCTATGGTGTTTTAATCCCCATAGCTCTCTATAAATCTAAAATAATAGTACTAAGACCCACCCAAATATTTTCCTCCCTAGTAATAACTCAACCAAAATATCTAGTAATACATAGGGTAATCTCCCACTACTCAAACTTGAAACCCTAAAGCAAGTAACTATGATCATCAACATCATCATAAATCTCCTCTCCTGAGGATCCCTCTCATATAGTGTTATATAATTGAACCCTCTAGAGTGCTAGTGGACCTAGTTTCTATAATCTCTATATAGATACTAAACATACTCATCCTGCTCCTCTTTCTCAATCTAGTAGATAGCCTCACCATGTAGTGGGAGCCAAGTGATCCTATGGACATCCTCTGGGAGAATAGTCATTTACCCATTTGGTAGTAAGAAGGTGTTAGTAGTTGGATCCCATCTCTCAATGAGCACTACTATCATGGATGTATCCCTAGGCATGTTTTGGTTATGCCTCATCCCTCCCATCCCTATTTCCTCCATATTTTTCCAATCATCAGTAGTCATCCCCTTAAGTAGCACAAGGAAGATCCATGACACATGATCATGCATCTATATCTACTCTTAAGCCTGCACCAAATCAAAATGCTTAGCTTAGACCCCAACTAGTCTTGTCTACCTTATCTTTTAAATTTACCCTTAACCCTAACATATTTGACCTCACCATAAACACAACCTATTTACCCCTTGCACCAAACCTAGAAAACCAAACTTTAGGCCGAACCACTTATCTTAACCCTAACCATTAAACTCTAGGTCAAAATCATGGCTAAGACCTAAACACCTTTAAAATACCCACCTTATCATGGCTAACCACTGGTATTCATGCTAACCACTGATGGTTGGGGGCCCTTAGTTATTAGGGTGTCGACCATCAATGGTTAGTCCTGACCATCGACAGTCACCTATGGGCCTTCCATGGTCGGAACACCTAAACCTACCAAAACCCAAAACAGGAAACAAATTCAAAAACACTACCCTAAATAACATCCCTAGATAAACATGCTACCCAAATCACCTACCCACCCTATAAATTTGACACTCTACCCACCCCATTTTCCCAAAACCTTACCTAGGGCCTATAGGCCCAAACAAAAAAATTGCAGACCTTCCCTCCATGTAAACACAAGTAAATGAAAATCAAACCTATCTACCAATTTAGTTTACCCCTACCAAATTTTTTGAGATCCTCTATGGTATGAGCCCTTGAGTAGGTTCCCACCCATGTCCTCATGCTCCCTACATCCTAGACCCATGAAATCTATCATTTACCTCTAGCCCATGATAAACATCCACCTTAGCATGTACCTTCCTTGCAAAGCACCATAATCACCTAGAGCTCTATCAAACAAAGCCAAACAATAAAAGTGACAAATTAAATTTTGTTTTTTACTTTTACCCCTTGGACTATTAGGGTTTTCCTTGACCATTGATAATCACCTTCTATGGACCCTAACCAAGGATACCCTAGAAACCCAATTTCACCTTTTACCTACAACCTCCACATTTCAAGTAATTTACATCAAGCTCTTGCCTACTTTGGTAATGTCTTTCTCCTACCTACTTGACCACCTCATCGCCTCACCATTGATCTCTTTTGGCCCATCTGGTGTGCAATTTTTTGACACTTTTTACCTAGTCCTTTAATTGTAGCAACAACATTACCATGTTGACCCTTTTACATTTTACACCACCTCATGCATACTGACCCACTTGTGTCTCACTGAGAGTACTTCTTACCTCAAATACCCATGAAAATTAACCCATTTATGTTTTCTCTAGGAGCACTTCCTACCTTATATACCCATCAAATACATAGAGATTACTTAGGAGTCTTGCATTTATGTGTGTTCCCAGCCTTCATGCTTATAGGTAGTCATGCAGCTCACTTGTCACTTGTCCTTCTTAGTACTGACTCTTATTTTTACAAACATTGGCAACCTCATCTATGTAAAATATTTTCTATCACTTATTTTATCATATTTTGTGTGCACATTTGCATCTCAAATGCTCGACCTCATGTCACCACCTAGTGACTCATCATCTACCACTTATCAAACCCATACCCACGTTAGATTCACCTCATCAAATCTTGGTAAAAATTTTAAAAAAAACTCCTCCAACTCTTGGGGCAACTGGAACCTTGACCCATACTCCATTTTTGTTTTTTATCTCATTCATACAAGTCACATAATAAAAAAGGGAAAATTTTAGATACCATAAATCCACAAACCTATGATTTAAAATGTTAAAGTATCTCTAGAAGTAACCATGGACCCTCTTAGGACCAACCTATACCTATCAAGCCTAAACCAAATAATATGCATTCAATTACACCTAACTAAATGACCCTAGTCTTCAAGACCCTATCCCTATGGACCCTGATTGTTGATGGTCAAGGTGAACATTGATGGTTAACCTTAGGGATACCTAACCATCAATGTTCAAGATCCACCTCCTCACCAAAATCATGCAAGATCTACCTACCCTTTTATAAATATAACTTATTTAATTTATGTTATGAGCCTTTGCATGTACAAATTATATTGAGATGACCCAATTACACCTTCACTTCCACCTCTTGCTTATGCCTATAAGAGAGAGAGGCCTAGGAGGTCAAATCTATCTACAATAATTATCAAGATTTCAAGTATTTAGGAGTTTTCTTTTGTAGGTCAATCAATGTCATCAATATTATCAAACATTATCAACCATCTTATTAAGAGCCAACTCACCATCACCTCTCAACCAAGCTTTCAAGTACCATTACTTTGGTAGAATCAAGCTAGATTCCACCAATAGGCTAACTATGCCACCCACTTGCCAACCGAAATTTGGTAAGACAAGTGTTTGTTTGTCAATATTCATCTGCTTTTATTCCATTTCAAAATTGGTCTAGCACTTGTCTAATTCTTGGAATCCATTTGTGGAATATCATCATCTTTTGTTGATCAAACCTATAAATACATAGTCAACCATTGATGGTCATGTGCTAACCACTGATGGTCAGGCTTAACCGCTAAAAGTCACCCCAACCACTAATGGTCACACATGAAAAAAAACCATCGAGCTGATTTCACCCACCTACACTTAACCAAATTCACTTTTTTGTGTTTCTAACCACTCATAGACCCCCTTCTAATTTTATGAAGCATACCCCTAACCGTTAGCACTAGTATTAAATAATTCATCATTAATTATATCATTTATAGTTTATTTTTATAACAAGATTTCTTGTATTTGATTTTAGTACCTTTTTATTATTGATACAGGTACCCTATTTCCATTTTATCAACTTGATTATTTAAAATATGTGGAATGACAACCCCTAAGAAAGCTCTCACATCCAAGATCTAGCTATCACTACGTAATCCACCCAATTATATGTCTAAAATACAAGTTTTCTTTAGTGTTCTATTATTTGTAGGTCTTCCTCCCAAGCCAAAGAGGATCTCTTCACAATCTTCTAATAAAATGCATGCACAACCAAATAGGTTTTTCAACCATACTTGTATCAGTTTCTTTTCTCTTTTCTCTATAAATTAAGTTAAAATTTACATGAAACACAAGGAAACTACTAATATTGAAAATTTGAAATCATTTTTGACAAAGTAAATAATTTGTGAAAATTCCAAAATATTTTCTAAAATTTTCAAGGCTTGGGGTTTTAGGACCTAGTTTAATAATCTAGGGTTTTAAGCTAGGGTTTTAGAAATTTTGAAAATTATGTAATAATTTAAATTCTAAAAATAATTTTGAATATAATGAATGCACAGAAATTAATACAAAAATTAGAGATTTGTAATTAAATTTTTTCACACAAAATATGAAGGGAGAAACCTTAAGGGAACCTAGGGTTTTTAGATTTGTTTGAAGTAAGTCGGATTCACCAAATGTTTTATTATTTTTGGGAAACTAGTGTTTAGTTCCTAAATAATAAGGGGTCTAGAATAAGAAGAAAAATCTAGTTTAATAGGGTAAAGTATATTTTTTTTTCATGTAATTTATATGAGGGAGAGAAATAAACTTATCTAAAAATGGGCTAAAATGGATGATTTAGGAGCTAGAAATTGAGATGTAAGACTGGGACACTATCTAAAATCTAAATCTAGCCTTCACTCTATGATTGGATGGGATCACCAAAAGTGGATAGTAGTGACACCAGTGCTATATTCCACCTCTGCTACTATTGTCTTGAAGATCTAAACATTTTGGGTTTTTTTTCACCACCTTATTGTGAGCCTATGTATAAAATTTTAAAGGTTGAAAGTCAATAGAGCTCATTGTAGGCCTATTTCAATCTCCAAACCCTGTATCTATCTACACACATGAAAATAAAAAATACATCAAAAGTAAAAGAGGGAAATTTAGGTTAGGAAAAGAATGATCGCATGATCTAGAACCCTTATTGTTCTGATCACTACCTACATTAACCCTTAATCTAGGGTCTCAGATCAAATTTAGTTCTCCCTTAGTCAACATGCATAATAAACACACATGATAAATGCAAGAATGACTTTCACCTAGGCCCTTACTTGATCAAGCATGCAATTCTCTTTGATGTAGAATATTGATCTATACTATTGACTAATTTTTTATCATGTAATGTGCCAAAATAGTAAGTGCTAAATATAAAATTCCTTGTGAAGTCATTTATATAGGAGACTCTTTGTTTCAAATATAAGATATTTTATTTGCATTTTTTTTACATTGTAAAACTTAAGGATGAAGCTAATAAAGGGGCTAAGACTCATTAAATGAAGGAAAGTGATCATTGGAACTCAAAATAGCCCTAGATAAGAGCATTAGAAATGGACACTAGTGGCATCAGCACTTTAGTCTAACCCCAATGCTCCTATCTTATAGTCCTGGGACTTGGGGGGGTGGAAAGAAGATAGAAAACTTGACCTATATGAGGTGGAATGACTATTTGAAAGGATCAAGAGGATTGATAATAGGCAAAAAGGTTACTTGAGCATAAAATAAGACCCAAATGAATAAAACAAAGGACATGGCTAAATGTGAACAAAGCTCATATTCTCTAGTTAGAGTCTTATGTGAAATGACTATGAAAATACATGATATGTGTGGTTTCTTAACCAATTTAGGGTGTATATAAGGCATGATAAATAAATGTTTCCCCTATTTTTCCCATAGGTAGTTATAACTTTGATACAATGACATAGGTCAATGATATTAATTTGCTCATAGGTGGTTATAATTAGTAATAAGACTGGTGGGACACTGATTTTCCCATAAGCAATTATAATTAGGCTCACATAAACAAACATGATTATAAGGGGATAAGAAATGAAGGATGCAACAACCAAAACTTCTATCTTACTACTCTAAAATATGACCTCTATCTAGAATTATTGAGACAACTACTGAAACTAATCTAAATATTTATGATGAAAGTAAAACTAATGGATGAGCCAAGGTCAAATGGGCTAAATAGATAGGGTCAAAACATGTTGGTTGATAGAATGGAATGGTGGGTTAGATAAATTATACAATAGTGATAGGTTGGTAGGATTGTAGGATGATAAAGAAGAATGTTGAGAGGGTTTCCCCCAAGTGGTAAAGTGACTACCTGGGTATGTGACAATAGCAAAAGAAATGGTAAATGAAAATGACATGATACATGTGTTTGAATGATGATGGTTGTTGGTTTGATGTGTTTGGCCTAGGTGTGGTTTTGGATTCTATTGTTCTTACTGAAGTGGTGTGGTTTTGTATTCTATTTGTTCTTACAAATAGAATAATCAATCATGTTAACTACTAGCCCACACCTCATCTAAATAGATTCTCTATCAAGAATAGGTTACAAATTTGGATGCCAATGATGTTGTGATCTTTGTCAATCATTGATTTTGATTATTTCAAGCATCAAGATAAGGTATATTTATAGCCTCTATAAAGGAAAGTACAACCATAAATGGTAAATAGGGATAAATGTTGGAAGATAGGTTCTATTTGGTGATGTAATGGTGGATGATAATAGAATGTGTAGTGGTTGGGAAATAAATATAGATTAGGATTTTTAAGCACACATAATGTTTTTTATTCTAAATTAGATATATATTTAGATTTTTTAGGGTCAAAGACTTCCAAATATTCTCTTGATAAGACCACCAAATTATTCTATTGTTTAAGCCTAAGAGTAGCTTCCATCTAATTAGGCTATAGATTGGAAGATATTCTAATTTTTTTTGATAATGTCTTCATCAAGTAGTGAATAAATTTTATGCTTAGCTATTGGTGCCTCGATGAGGTTTCTACCAATGAAGTTATCTTGATTGTCCCATAGTGCTTTTGAGAAGGTTTCACTAAAGAATGTTGACTTTTGACTTTGATTGTCATCTACTACGATCAAAAAAGTTTCACTAAAAGATGATGAGTGTGAAATTTGATTTTCCCCTAGTGCCTCTGAAAAGGTTTCACTAGGAGAGTGATCTTATTCTACATGAATGTGGTCTTGGCCTCACTCTTCAACTAGTATGTCACCATAGATGTAGTTAAACAAGTTGTGATTTTGTTGGTCCCTATCAACACTTGTGGGAGGTAAAATGTCAATAATAGGGCTATGTTTTTTGGTGGTAATGGTACATGGAATATTAATGGAATGGAAAGAAGTTACACAATCCTCATAGAAGATACTAGGAGAACTTGTGTCAATGCTGAATTAATTATCCTCAAAAACTGTAGAAGGATCACAAATGTATTCATACTAATTTGCTAAGTATTCATAACCAATATTGTAACAATTATGAATGTATTCTATTTTTGAATCTAATTTTGACTTAAGGGACTCTATATCTAATGTTGATACTAATTTTTATTCTACTTTTGATGCTAAATCCGATGTCATTTCAAGAATAGAACCTGGCTCTAACTTTGATTCTTCATTTGATGGTTATTATATTACAATGATGTCATTTTGAATTTTTGGTTTTAGACAAGTAATGGCCTATGATGGCATAATGGGCTCCATAAAGACTGGTTTGTCAAAATGAGACTCTTCAATGGTAGGGAAAATGTCAAGAGACAACTCTTTAAAGACTAGCTTATCAAGGGGAGGCTCTATAAAAATAGGCATATGATTGAGGTAATGATTTTATCAAAGGAAATTATAATCATTAAAAAGTGACTCAATAAAGATTGGTTCATCAGAGTGAGACTCTTTGACAACTAGTATAGGATCAATAGGTGATTCATCATAGGTTGACTTATCATAAATGATTGGTTCAATAAAAATATCTTAGATAAGTTGGTTCTCTTTACCTTGGTTTTCAATGAGTTGGAAGATACCAATTTTGAACATAACTTGGTATTCAAATGATTGGCTTGGTTAAGGGATTGATTAGATCATTTGGGGTTTTCTAAAGTTGGGATTGATGGGCACTAGATGAATAATAGTTGATGGTTGGATAATGGGTGGGCATTGTGGAGCATGATTACTTATACAAGCCAAAAGATGAGTTCCTAGGATATAAATGGTAGGGAATTGTGGAACATGATTTCTCACACAATTCAAAGGAGGAGGTTCTAGAAGGATAAGTCTAAGGCATCTTGAGGCCTGATTACTCACATAAGCCAAAGAATCCAAGTCCTTCTCATAAACCATATCATCCTAGTTATGGTCTTGAGTTGGATTGTAATTTGGTCCTTGCCTTTGTTCCCAGTATTGATTATTGTAAGGAGGGTATGGATCCATCTCTCAAACACCATTATCATTATATAGGTCTATACCCAATTTTGCCTCACCAACCATATCATCCTAGTTAAGGTCTTGACTTTGGTCCTTGATTTGATTTGTGCAAGGTGGATAAAATTTTGTCTCACAAACCATGTTATCATCAAAGGGGTCTTGAATAAATCTATAAAAAATAAAGCTATTGTGTGTGGCCATTCTATCATATTTTGGATTGTACGTGACTCCACCATAAGTGTAGATATACATATCTACATCAATGATGAAAGCTCTAAAAATAAAAAGGCTTAGAGTTATACAAACTCTAAAAAACTATGTTGAAAGGATAAATGGTTCAAACTTGGTCTAACTTGGTAAAAAGGGTGGAGTTTTATCTCCAAATAATGATTTGATCATGGAGCTATATCTCCAAAATGGTTTTTGCTAAGACTTGGCATAAAATAGTCTAACATCAAATGTCTAGCATCAAATGTCATACACATAAAAGGTCAAGCATCTGAATAAAAAATAACATGTCAAAAGTCTAGGTCAAAGTGTTCCAAACAAGGTCTAAACTAGGAAAGGGAAAAGAGTTACTAGGTCATTTGTTCAAATGTGGAGTCAAAAGCTAACCTCAAAGAGGTTGTGCTAGGAATTTTTTCCAAATGGCATATAAATATAGACTTGAAATAAAGACATGATGTGATTTGATTTAATCTAACAAATCTGGAATAACTTTGACATAAACCCAACACACATAATCAAACATAAACATGATCAGCTAGTATAAGGCATAAGGCAAAATGTACCTAGAGAAAAAATTGTGTTTTCCCAAATAAAGGCACAAAGGATGATGAGGATAGGCTTTGTGAATAAACAAACAATAAAAAAAGGGATATTTGAATAATCATTCAATAGTTTTCAAATTTGGGTAATCAATCAATCAAAGTTATGGAACCCAAAAGAGAAATATCCATGTATCATCTCATGTGAAGTGAGGCCTAAAAATAAATCAATCAATGTTTGAATGTGAACTTAGAAAGGTTAATAAAAAACTCAATGTTGAAAACTAGGCTTTGATCGACCAAATAAGCTAGACAATATTGGATGACATAACGACTCAAGATAAGCATCCAAATGGCATACATGACATGGTTTGAAATAATAGTTGTTGATACAAGGTAAACAAGTCCTAAAAAAAATTAAGTAGCATAACACCATTAACATGCTCTAATTATGTGATCAATGTTTTGTTTCAAAGACTCAAAAGGCATAAACTTGATAATGATTTGGGCATCATAATGGTACATATTTCATTCAAGTGATACACACACAAACAAGTTTATCAAAACATTTAAGCCACAAGTGTGGTATAAAATAGCTAGCATAATGCCTCTTTAGATAAAAGAGTGACGTATAAATAAATTGGTTTTGGATGTGGCTATAAAAAAACATAGTAGTTTTAGTCTAAAAATACCAAGCAAAAAAACTATAAATGACCAAATGCAACTAAGCATAACATCCTAAATCATATCAAAGGTGTGGCAATGTGGGGTTGACTAAAACTAATTGGTTTTCAATCATTATAAATAGATCATATGTAAAATACTTTCATGTCAACATGCAAGATATGTACACATCATTTGGGTCCACATCATATGGCTTGTTGTAAAAATGTCTTTCCCTTTTTATAACCACTACATACATCATTCACTTAGTGTAGTGTGATGTCCAACATGCTCAAATGTCCTGGGCTTAACCTCTAATAATGAAGATAATTTTTCTACTCAAACCATAATCCTAGTGAGGGGATCCAAATTTATATACCCCCTAGAGAGGGGTTGAAGATAATGTTGGGAGAAAAAATCCTAGGTCAAGGCTTCCCTATATAACTTATGGGAGGTAATGAAGTCCTCCTCATAATCTAATATGTAATAAAAAAGAAACTAAGTAAAAGAGTTGTATGGTTATTTCTAGATCACCCATGCCATTCAGGTCTTGGGGAGAGACTTCACAAAATATCTTTTATGCCTTTAGACTAAGGCACAATTTGCAATGAATATGACACTTTTGATCACATAAGTTCCCTATAGGTGATGGGGGGAGAGCATACATGCACAAATTCCTTTTTGATAAACAAAAAACTTGCATAAAAATGAAATTTATCAAAAAAGCATGTAAACTAATATGATGTTAATTTCATTTTAAGGCACACAAATGAAATGTGTTGTAAATTTTGCCCCTTGAATTTGATTAGAAACTTGTAAAAACTTGAAAAAGAATCTAAGGCATAAAAAATGAACTAAGATTTTTTTATATACCCAAAAGTTGATGTGAGTAAGTTTGAAAAAAGTTTAGACTTGATTAGGTTATTTTTTATGCACTTATTTAAATGTTTGGATTAATGTTCATAACCAATTTTAAATAACTTGCATAAACACAAACTAAGCAAAAAAAACATAACCATGTTCATTTAAGCACTTAAGTCCAAATTTGTAAAAGTTAGCAAGTTAATTTTAGATTCAAATTGAAATGTTTGAAATTTGACTAATTATTTTTAAAATCCCAAAATGAGATGTGTGATTATTCAAAAACATACAAATTGTTCTTCAAAGCAACCTTTCAACTTACAAATGTTAGATTATAAACCCTACTTAGAAGCACTTTTTCAAATGAAATAATCAAACTTGAAAAGTATACTCTTGGGTTTGGATGACCTTGTCAACCTGAAGGCAAAACCACAAAAGATAAATATGTTAGGTTAGGCAAAGGTTAGAAAAAATCTCAAAAAAAAAAACTAAACCTATGAAACATACAAATAAAAATTTAGTATTTGTATCATAACTTTTAAAATATACATTAGTTTATCATAAAATTAATATAGGTTATCAATAAATCTAATGTGCATCTCTTTGAAAAAATTTAGGTCAAAAAAATAAATACAAAAAAAAATTATTAACTCTATACTAGCCATTTTTACCAAAAAATAGAAAACAAAAAGTGAAAGTCACTAAAAGAGTCATAAATTCTAAACTACAAATCAAATTTCAATAAAATTTTGAGAGAATTTATATAAAAATAGTAATAAAAACATTTAAAACATTTAGAAAAAAATAGTAAATTTATTAAAACTAAGAGCTATTTTAACATCTATTTTTGTTCAAATATGGGGTGCATAATCGGGTCTCACCGAGCGTGCCATTTGTGATCATACGAATTTGACAAAGAGAGGAGGTTAGATCAAGTGTTAGTCTATAAAACCAAGAAATAAACACACTAACATGCTAACATATCTAATCATATATATTAGGGGGATCTTAATGAATAAATAATAATTGAAAATCCAACTAAAATGCAAAAAACTACAATCTTTACCTTCCTTGAGAGTTCCAAATGATTTGTTCATTGGATTTCTTAGATTATGCTCAAAATATCTTCATCAATTGGGATTGGCTATCTCCATCTCCTATTGGCACCATGTTTGGCTTGGTTTGGCTTGATTTTGGCATTAAAACACTATGAATATGCTTTATGGATCAACTCCAACATTGTAACCCTACAATGTTTCAAGCTATCTAAATGATGAGCTCTGGGCTTGCTTTTATAGGCTTAAAAATAAATTGGAATGGGTTAAATTGGAAAATTGGTTTATTTTATTAACCTTGGTTTAGTTTGGCATATTCCTAAGATATTCTTTAGATATTTTCCAAAAGTGACAACTCACAAAAGGTAATGATTAGCTTTTAAGCTGCTCTTGATATTTGACTTTTCTTTTTGATGATTGATTTAATTGCTCATGGATTAATTTAATTAGGATTTGATTTGATTTAACATGGTAATTAAATATTTTGAATATTTTGAACATTTGTGAATGATTTTGAATTAATTGATGGTGCATTTATTTAATTTAATTAATTAATATGCCAAATTGATTTATTGCATGGTTATAAAGCCAAATTTGAGACATTTAGAAATTCTTAGGCTAAATGGTCAATGGTTGGTAATAATTGATCTAAATTTGGATAAAAATCCATTGGTGGCAAATTTTAAGTGTCTATATTTTTAGGTCTTGTTGGTGTGTTTACTAAAAGTTGTGGGCTCTGCAAGTTCTAGATAGGGCTACAAGGAGAGTAGACATGCCTAGTGAGATTATGAGTGCCTTTTCTTTATTTTATAAAAAATATCAAGGCATGTGTGTTTCACGTAGATTTATCAAGTTTTTTTTATCATGTTTTTTTCTATTTTGTGAGTGGTATGAAGTTATTTTGGTAGTGCTTGAGGTGGTTTGAAAGAGAAGGCTAGTGAGCCTATGAGGTGGCCCTTCGTGGTGTATGGAGATGTGAACATTATAAATATGTGAGATAGATCAGAGATCCTATGGGGAGTCCCTCTTAGATATTTTTTGGTGATACCCATCAAGTTTCTATAACCTTGTGTGTTCTTTCTTCATTGGTTGTAGTGCTTGGTTGAAGAAAGTGTTGGTATGGAGCAAGAAGGATGTTGCCAAGGTAATAAGAGGTAGGCTCAGGGTAAGGGAGAGTTTGTATCATATTTATAAGGTAGTAATATATTTTTTGTATTATTTTTATGTCCTAAATATCATTTGGTGTCCACTTTTTCATTATGTCAAAGGGGGATAAAATTCCTATTGTGAGAGTGCTTAAAGAGAGAGAAGGAATGTGAACTGTATGATATGTGTTGACATCAATGACAAAGGGGAATATTGTTGGATATTTTTCATGGTGATTTCATGAATATTTTTTGGTGAGTGGATGAATTTTTTTGTTATTCTAAGTGATAGTGATAAATTGTATAATGTTCTTGTCCTAGTATGCTTGAAGTATGCTTGGTTGATCTTCAATTTTGGCATGGTTGGAGATGTTTAGGGATGACTATGGTGATTTAAAGATGTGAAATGGGTCATATCAGAGGTTTTATATGATTCAATTACTTGAGTTCATGAGTTTATTTAATTTTATTGATCATTATTTTCATCTAGATAGTTTGGGTCTAGTGGCATAAAATCTGAGTAGGTAGTTTGTTGATGTCACCATTATCATGTGTAAATGAGTCATGGAGAGTTGGTCATATGGTTGTGATAAAATTAGTCATTATATTATTTTTTTAAAGTATCAATTCTATAAATGAATCATGAAAAAATATATGCAAGTACAAATTTGGGCTCTCAGGCATTTTGACAGTGTTTTCCCATAGCCAAATTTGCAATGTGGCAAGAAAAGCTGAGTAGGCATTTTGATGGTGGAATATATCACATGTGTGGAAATTTCAAGAGAAGGTGATCATATGGGTTTATTATTTTTTGTTCCTAGTTTATTTTTTATATATTTTATGTCAAGCACTAAAGTATGACAAAAGCTATGCATGTGAAAAGTTGGTCTTTCCAGACAATTCTTGACATAGTTGGCATTGTAAATTGATAAGTATGAAGAGGAATTTTAATGTCATTATGTATCACATGTGTGAGGTTTATAGGATTATATTATTATATTTTTATATTATCCTATGTAAGGAGATCATATGGTCCAATTTTTATAACTTGTGCTTGAGCCAAGCAAAAGATATAAAGGTGTAAAGTTAACGTTACAGACAAATTCCAATGGTCCCCATACTTAGTCTATTTTAAATGAAGATAAAGATCAGGATAAAATGAAGATATAATGGCTTATGGTAAATTTTACATTGAATAAATATGATGTTTATAAATTCAAAGAGGTCAAAGTTTTTTTTGGTCAACAGAGATAAAGATCGAGCTTCTTCTAAGATCCAATGGTGCATAGGCAATTGTATCTTTTTGAGCTAACAATGCATGTTGATTGAGATGGTAATAAGTGCACATTTTTTAAGAGTATAAGTGATGAAAAAAATAGGGTGCTAATTTTAATGATCATGTGGGTTCTAGGAAATATTGAATGGTGAGTGATATAAGATAAAGACCTAACTAATTCATAGAGATCGACGTTATGCAATGAGTCAACATTGCAAGATTGCACGAGATGGGGTCAATTGTTTGAGGTTTAAAATTTGGAAAGTGGTGTCAACATGTTAAATTTTGGAAGAGATCTAATTTTTATATTTAATTTGACCATTGAGGACTCAAGATGATATCATGGTGTTTGAGGTTTAACTGTGACTGTTTGAATTCAAATATTTGAATTTTGCAAAGGGAAAAACTAGTGCTATGTATTTTGTCCATAAATTTTGATAAAAAATAAATTAAAAGATGATATAAAAATAAATTTTGAATATGAATCCATGGTACATATATTGAACTTGATTTTAATATTTGAAAGTATGTATAGTCAAAGTTATGAAGGTCTGAATTTGAGTATGTGTTTGACTGTGTTCTACAAGTAACCCAAGAGGGATATTTATGCTTATTTTGATGATGTTTAGATGTTTTATGATGTCCTAGATAGTGGAAATTATTTTGGAATATATATGGATGACTTTTATGGTATTTTTAGGTTTTACCAATTGATATTATGTATGAATAAAGATGTAGAAGTTGATTGTGTTTGTTAAATGCACTAGTAGTTTGAGTGACCATCTTACAGAGGTAAGTTGAAGGTGTTATGAGTAGAGTTAAAGAATAAAATGAGCATGGAGATGTTATATAAGTATCTGAGTATTATGATAAGTAATTTTTTTTATCATGATATACCTTTGATTAGATATGTAAATTCAAAATAGTTTAATTCTATTTTGATTGTATATGACTAGTTTGAGTGGTCATTTTGTGTATATTATTTGAGTGCTTAGAACATGTTTTGATATGTATAAAGAACATGGAGGTATAGATAAGGTAATAATGGTTTCACCAATGTGATATAAACATATGGATATGTGAAATATTTAAGTATTTGGCTCAAAATTTTGAGACTATGTTTTCTATGTATGAAGACCTTACGAGCTAGGAAACCTAATTAGTAGGTCTAAGTGTGGATTTGGTGTTCCAGTTGGCATGTAACCATGTAGGAGTGAGAAAGGTGATGTTTTATATATTTTTGATATTTTTTAGTCATTGATAAAGGATGAAAGTGGTTTGATTATTCCACATGTAATGTGTGAGTATGAAGGCCTAATGGTTTTAGGTCTAACCAAGACATAATGGTGGTTTGGGGGTAATGAGGCATTGGTTGACCTATAGAGTATGTGGTTCTTAAATTTAATGTGTATGAAAACCTATTTAAAATTTTTAACAAGTGTGTTAAGCATCTTGGCTGACCAATATGGGTTATACCAAGAGCATGGTATACGTACAAGGCCTATTTGGCTTATTTGTTCTAATTGTGTGGATGAAGAGCCAAGTGAAGGAGAGAACCTTTAAAGAGAAGGTAAAAGTTATTGAGGAAAAGTAGAGAGTTAGTAAGATTATAAATTATTATCTGATTAAGGTAATGAAGGTGATCACATAGGTCATTAGACCTAATAATCCTAGAAGAGGCAGAATGAGTGAGTATGCTCAAGAGGTTTTTTGAGAGAGTGTGTATGGTGAGTGAAGGCAAGGTGAAATTTATGTGTTCCAAATGGATGGGATAAAGGTAATATAAGGTTTATGATGGTTTTTATTACATGTATGTCATATTTTTAATGTTATAATAATGTTCTTTTAGGATTGAAGATTGAGTTTGAGAGAAGAGTTGAAGAGTGGGGTTATTTGGGATATGTAATGTGTCCTCATTGATCTTTGTGTGTTGGTTTAAGTATGTAATGTGATTTATCCAATAAGTAGTGTTTGATGAAAGAGTGAAGGTGAAGAGTGATAATCAGAGGTTGATCATTAATTTTTAAAGACATCAATTTAATGGTGGAGGTGTTCATAGGTGTTGTTATGGCAGCTCAACATCTAGGGGGTTACAACCTCCTTGTAAAAGTGAAACTTGTTAAAGGTCTAGTTATTGTGGCAACTTATATAGATAGGTTTAGTAGCTCATTATAGGATTATAGTCTCACTAAAATAAGGGATGGTACTTCCTTGATCAATTACATTTGGTCTAAATTAGATCTTGTCATTATAGGACTGTAGTCCATCTTACAGGGTTGAGTGGGTATTATTCCCTAAGAGGGCTTCCCACGTAGATGTGTTGATGTGATGTATGCTCTTGTTCATGATTTAGATGTATATTATTTCTTGCTTGTGTTTCTAGATAAATTTTATGAATGATGGAATGGTTTTGGAATTAAATTTACATTGTTGTATACTAATTCACTCATCCCCTCTCAGTAGCTACTTTCAACAGAAAATTCATAAATTGGCATGTGTGGGCCCTTTAGGGGGAATTAGGCATTAAATTTGGTGGTAATGGGTTGAATGAGGTATGAATTGATTTACTAATGGCTTGATGAATATCATGAGGTCTATTTAAGGTGTGGAAGGTGTATTAGTGGCCCATCAAGGTCAAATTAGGCCTCATTATGATTAAAAAATATTGACTTTGGTACACATACATGACCTTAAAGGTCATATAAAATGAATATTATGTTAATACCTATGAAGAGACCCTTATTACCTAATAAATACCTCAATTATATTTCAATATAGTTCATGATGTTCTCATAAACTTGAAAATGGATCATAACTTATATAATTTGGTAAATCAAAAATGCTTCATGATACTTCACTAGACTGTCTTCTTATCTCAACTCCACCATGGCACTATTTTCATATTGAAACTTCATCAAACTAACTAAGGACCTATATACATGTTTAAACATCATAAAAACACTTGACTCAAGTTAAAAAAGAGGTAAAGAGGATCACCAAACAATGGTATATCATGACAAGACAATGGATTATTTGCAATCCCAATCTCTAAGGGTGAATAAAAACCATAAGGACTAATGAATTTGGATACTCAAAGTGGTTTAAATTTTTGGTAACTCAACTAGCTTTACTAGCCTATTGGTTAAGGGAACTTAGAACTCTTTGAATTGTTATATAACTTGGCAAATGAACCTCTAATTATACATAAACTCTATTCAATACCTTGTAGACTTTGAAACTTAATGAGACATAATAATAAAACAAGGAGAAGAAAATAAAATATGACACACAATATTAATAAAAATAAGGAAACAAATAATAAACATGTGTAGAATCACTTATAGGAAGGAGACAAACACTAACTACTATGTACAAGAGGAACATGATGAAGACTAATAGTATAACTTGAGTAACATCCCATTGATGGGGATGATGATTTTGTCACCATTAAATATGTATAGTTGAAAATTATTACTTTCCTTGTATATGGTGATGATATAATTCCCACTCTAAAGGATATCAAACTTGGAGTGTTTCCCTAGCTTGGCATGGTCTTCATCCCACTTGAGCACTATATATCCTTATTGGAAGGTCATGTATGAAGCTATTTTATCAAATGATTTATTGAATTGGTTTTGAATAGACCACATTTAATTCATATTAGTTTCTCTTGTATCCTATAACTCTCTTAGTTCATTAATTCTTACTTACAATGCATCATCTTCCAAGAGTTAAAGTTGGTGAGAAAGCTCTAAGGCTAGCAGTTCAAGGGAGATAGGTAGTCTTTCCTCTCTACCATAAAAAAAGAGGTAAGGATAATTCCTAATATACCTCTTAGGTTTGACTCTATCTTCCCATAAGGTATTCTTCACCTTTGTGTGTTATTCTCTTTGACTATCCTCCATGGTCCTCTTAATCATCCTTATCAAGTTTTTGTTTGTGGACTATGATATACCATTTCCATGTGGGAATAGTTGGAGGAATCCTTGAGGTATATGCCATGGCTAAGGTCCCACTCACATAATTTATCAATATTAAAGGCCAAGGCATCATATGGTATTATTGTTTAAGGTTCACCAAACTTCGTCACAATACTATCATAGAACTCCAAGACTGAGTTATCATTGGCCTCTTTAAGTGAATCTACCTCCACCCACCTTGTGAAGTATTCAATGGATGTTAAGATCCACATATTCCTAGAAATATAATGGGGATGTATCATGCCTATAAATTTTAATCCCCATTTCATGAAGGGTTGCTCAAATTGGATAGGTTATAAGGGTAAGGCAATTAACCTTTGCTTACTAGTGATCATAACACACTTAGAACACTTTATAACCCAAGCATGTGAGTATATAAACAAGGTAGGATAAAAATATCCTGATATAATGATCTTGGAGGATATGGTCTTGGAAGCAAATTGCCCACCTGTAGGCCTAACATGAAACTATTCAATTAACTTGTCAATCTGGCTTAATTCAACACACCTTAAAATCATACCTCCTATATAATAATTTAAGATGACTCCATCCACCAAGATATAAGTTATGTTTTGTAGCCTAAAATGTATTATTTTGGTCTTATCAAAGCCCATATGATATTGGTTGGTTTGGAGAAATTGATCACATCATGGGTCTAACTAAAAGGAGTCATGTTTGCGTGTACTTGTTGACTATCTTAGACTGCTAACACATGTATTTTGATTCTCTTTAATATATTCAAATATGTTAACATATCCCTATACCTATGATCAAATTGGTAACCCTTACTCAATGTCATACTGCATACACTTTTTCACCCAACTAGCTCTCTTCTCACTTAAATCTATGTTAAGTATGAACTCCTTGATGCTTGGGTACACTAACATTACAATAAATTTGTTTTTATACACCATGATACTAGAGATTTATAAATTATGTCATGATTATGTCATATAGGTTACCTAGTGAGTGGATGAAGTGCCTTGATAGCCTAAGTAACAATGACAAAGTGTGCAATGTGAATATCCTAGTATGCTTGAAGTATGATTGGTTGATCTTCTATTTTGGCATGGTTAGAGTTATTCAAGGATGAGTATTGAGTGTTGATAATGTGAAAAAATGTCCCTAAGATGTTTTATAAGATTTGAGTACTTGTGTGCATAAGTGGAATTCATCTAGTAATCCATAGCTTTCATCTAGATAATTTGGGTCTTGTGGAAGCAAATCTACGTAGGTAGTTTAATGATGTCATCATTACCACACGTGGATGAGTTAGGAGGAAATGGTCACATGGGTTTGTTCAATATTATGCCTAGTTCTTATGTGCTAAATCTTAGGTCATACACCTAAGTGTAGTCAAAGATATGTGGGTGCAAATTTGGGCTCCTAAGCATTTTTATAGTGTTTTCCCAAACTTAGATAAATTTGCAATGTGTCAAGAAGAGCCAAGTAAGAATTTTGATGATGGCATATCTCGTACATGTGGAGATTTTAGGAGAAGGTGATCATATGGGTTTTTTTAATTTTTATACCTAATTTAATTACACTAAAATTTAGATTATGTACTAAATTACATTAAAATATATGCATGAGCAAATTTGGCCTTCCATGTAATTATTGGCATTGTTGGCTTTGTAAATAGATAAATATGAGAATGATTTTTAAAGTCATTATATCTCACACATGCCAAATTTTTAGAAGCAATTTGACACATGGTTGGATTCCCCTATGTGAGGTTAAAGATATGATTATGAAAATTTGGCCTTCTAGATAGATAAGCAAGGTTCCCATGCTTAGTCAGATTTTCACAAGTTAAATTTCAAGCAACATCGATGGAGTGCATTGATCTAAGAAGTTAGGAAGTAGTGAGATGATGACAGGTGCATGATTTTTGACACTGAGTAGAGATAAAGATTGAGCTTTTTCTAAGGATCAACAGTGAGTATGAGATCATACAAATAGAGATCAATGGTGCATATTAAAGTAAAGAGGTCAAAGTGATAGATGTTTATCTTTTTTAAAGACTTAACTATATACAAAATATCTATGGTGTGCATTGAGTCAAAGTTTATAGATCACATGAAATGAGGTCAACTATTAGATGCTTAATGTTTGGCTTTGGTGGACTATGTGTTAAATATTAAACAAGATCAATGGTTCATGTTTAATTTGAGAAGTGAGGAAATGATATGAGAGCATGGTGTTTGAGGTTTAATTGTGACTATTTGCATTTGAATATTTGAATTTGCAAAGAAAAAAATCTATGGTTTTTGGACCATATCTTTTGATCAAGGATGAATTCGCTCATGGTGTAAAAATCAAAGTGGTAGAGGACTCCAAGGAACATATAATGAACCTAATTTGAAGATATAAAAGTGTGTATAGTCAAATATATTAAGGTTCAGAGTTGACTATGTGTTTTTACATGGACTATAAGTGACCTAAGAAGATTATTTGAGCTTGTTTTGATATTGTTTAGATATCTCTTGATGAATTGGCTATTAGGGAGTGTTTTAGACTCCATGAGGACTGTCTGTGTGCATTATAAAGTTTTGATCAATTGTATGTAGTATGAACAAAGGCTTATAAGGTGACTATGTGTTCATTCATAATGATTATGTATGGAATGTTGTTTGAGTGAATTGTGCTTAAGCAAAAGGGTTATATGTTAGTTGTTGGTACTTAAGGGGGACCTATAGATCATATGGAATGGGTTAATTCTTTTGGTAGTGGTTATATGTTCTTATTTTGTTTGATGAAGTTCTAGAGGAGTGAATGGGTTCACATGAGACCTATAAGGGCTACAAGGGCTTTATTGAAAGGTTTAATTCCTTAAGGGTGACCCATAGATGTTATGGCCAACCTATGAAGTTTTTAATGAGTTATGTCTTGGGGAGATAGATGAGTTAAGTGTTAAGGAATACCTAATGGCTGACCAAGATGGTGATGATCATAGTTGCTTTATAAATAATGAAACCAAATATGATGGTTTTTATACTTTGAAGAGAGACTTGGGAACGTTTGAGAGAGGCTTGTGTGTGTGGATTATGGAGTGAAGAAGGGTAGAGTGCCTTGAAGATGAATTGAAAATTAGAATAGATTGAGGATTATTTGTATGTCATAATTTTTTTAGTAGAATAGTGATCTTATAGATTGAGTGTGAGTGAAGGTGAAGAGTGATAAGCAGAGGTCCATCATTAGGTGTTGTAGACATCAGTTCAAAGGTGTATGTGTTCATAGGTGTTGTTGTGATAGTTAAATACCTAAGGTGGTTATAGCCTTCTTATAGGGTGAAATTTTATAGAAGTTTAATTTTTGTTTCAGCTCATCTAGATAAGTGTTAAAGCACCTTATGAAATTGTAGTCTCACTAAATAGGGATTATAGTTCCTTGATAAATTGAATCTGGTCTAAATTAGTTCTTGTTATTATAGTATAATGGTCTAATTTTAGGTTCTAGTGGGTTTTCTCCCTGAATAGGGTTTCCCACATATGTCATGTGTTATTTGATTGATCTTGCATTATCTCTCTTGCTCATTGCTATGAATGATGTGTATGATTCATAAATTCTTGTGTTAACTAATTAAGTGTTTGTAAAGATTGAAATTGAAGTTGGATTATTTAGGCTCACTAATTCCCCCTTCTTAGTGATTATACCTATAATAATTGACATTAGAGTAGGTCCTTTATGTAATTTTTAACCACTTGAAGTTGATCAAATGTACAATGGTTGACAAAGAATTTATAGCTTGTATTCAAGACAATCTATGTTATCCTTTATCATAAGTTAATAATGTGAAGACACAAGTGCAAAATATATAGGTAACAATCAATAATATATAGGTCATGGTGAATAAAGGTCACAATCAAATGATGGAATAATGAGAAAATAAAGTCTTGAATTACTTATATGTGATCTTATCCAATGACAAAATGGATTTTAGCTCCACCAAAAGGATCAATATTGAAAATCCATTGAGTGGTAATGGTCAAGAGAAAAGCAGGTCAAACATGAACAATGTATTTAATGGGTATTGATTCTCCTACAATCAATTTGGTCATAGATATAATTATTGTGATCTCTCTTCAGAGATCAAAAGGGATATCATATGTTACAACTATAACCATCAATGTCACATAGCCAAAAACTGCAATAAAGCCTTATGGAAAAAGGATATATAAGTCATTGGCACTATCAAATGGTTCAAGGAGACCAATTTTAAAGAAGAAAAGAAGAAAAATCCAAGTAGATCATAGAAGGAAGAGTCCTTATTTATTCAAGCATCTTTGCATACTTAAGAAGATGAGAACAAGAAAGGGTTCATATATATTAGATGCTCAAATCATATGATAGGAGACAAGAGAAAGTTTATCTCTCTCAGAAATACCAACCCAGGTGATGTTAGGTTTGGTGAAAACAAATTTTATAACATAGTCGGAAAAGGTACTATGAGTTTGGATAATGGTCATACTGGGATTGAGAATGTCTTCTATGTATAAGGTTTAAAAAATAATCTCTTAAGTGTGAGCTATATGTGTAAGCAAGGAAATGTTATAACTTTTCATGATGATGTATGTGAAATAAAAAAGGCAAAATATGGTAGATTAATTGTAAATCTTCATAAAATAGATAAAAATATGTATGTATTCCATGAATCCAAGAAGGAAGAGTGCTTCATAAGTCAATTGGAAGAAAGTTAGATTTGGCATAAAAGGATTGGACATATAAATTTTGATAATATGATAGAAATCAAGTCAAAGGGGTTGGTAAGGCATATGCTTAAGATTTTTAAGATTCATCATTATCTTTACAAGGCATGTCTTCATGGGAAGTAAACCAAAATAATATACAAAACCAAATATTTTTCCAATATAGAGACATTGGAGTTGATCTACATTGATCTATTTGAACCTATGAGAACTCAAAGTATTCAAGGTAATAGATACTTCATGCTTCCCATTGATGATTTTACTAGGATGACTTGGATATTATTTCTTAAAGAAAAATTATAAGCTTCTAAAAAATTTGTGGCATTCAAAGATCTTGTAGAAAATGATAAAGGTTCAAAGATTAAGTGTGTGAGATCAGATAAAGGAGGTTAGTTTTGGTCTCATAAGTTTGATTATTTTTTTGAAGAACATGGGATAAGAAGACAATATTATGCTATTAGAACACCAAAACAAAATGGTGTGGTTGAAAGGAAGAATAAGACTATTTTTGAGATGGGTAGAACCTTGATTCAAGATGCAAAATTATTAGATGGCTATTGAGAAGAGGCATCCAACACTTTTATGTACATCCTAAATAGGTGTCAAATCAGAGTAAACAATAATAAGACTCCCTATGAGTTATGAAAGAATAGAGTGGCTAATGTCAAACATAATAGAGTTTTTAGGAGTAGGTGATTCATCAAAATATATGAAGATAATCTTGACAAATTTGATTCAAGATATGATGAGGGCATCTTCTTAGGTTATTCTTATATCAGTACTGCCCATAAGTGCTTAAACAAGATACTATACAAGATTGTTGAAAGTTCGAATGTAAGGGTAGATGAGAAAAGTAGAGTCAAGAAGAAAAAATTGTAGGGAAGTGACTTAATGTAGAATACTATTGAAAAAAATGATGAGTTATATGTTCAAATAGATGATGAAGATGAAGAGGAGGAAGAAAGACAAGAGACTAAAGCTCCATCTAGAAGAATTCATAAAGATCATCCAATCTCTCAAGTTATGGGAAATGTTGGTGAAAGGTTTTAGACTAGAAGAAGAATGTTGATCAATTAAAATCTACAAGACTTAGCTCTAGTATCCATGATTGAACCCAAAACATTCATGGAAGCTAGCAAAGATGAATGATGAAATAGATGAAGAAATTGATTAAATAGAAAAGAATGAAACATGGGACTTAGTTCTTAGGCCAAAAGTAATAAATGTGATAGTTAACAAGTGGGTTTTCAAAAATAAGATGTATGAGAAAGGAGAAGTCACAAGGAACAAGGCTAGATTGGTGTATAAAGGATATGCTCAGGATGAAGGAATAGATTTTGATAAGACTTTTACTCTTATGGCAAGGATGGAAGCAGTTAGACTCTTTTTGGCATATGAAAGTTTAAAAGTTTTAAAGGTATATCAAATGGATGTGAAATCTACATTCTTGAATTGAAACATTGAAGAAGTATACATTGAGTTACCTGAAGGATAGTTCATGTCAAAATTAGGATTTTGTGTGTAAATTGAATAAGGCTTTGTAGGGTCTTACACAAGATCCTAGAGATTGGTATGATAGGATAGATAAGTATATTTTGATTCATTACTTTAAAAGGGGGGTAGATAATAGTAATTTATACATTAATATAAAAGGTAATCATCAATTTATAGTTTTTGTATATGTTGATGACATAGTTTTTGGATCTGACAATGATAAAATGAGTAGAAAATTTGTAGATACTATGAAGACTAAAGTTTAAAATGTCAATGTTGGGAGAACTATATTTCTTATTAGTGTTAAAAATTAATCAAATTGATTTAAGGATATTAATTTCAAAAGTTAAATACATCAAGGATATGCTAAGTATGTTTGACATGATGGATTTTAAGCCAATGGGTACTCCAATGATCACATGATGCAAGTTAAGTAAACTATATGACTCACCAAAAGTTGATCAAGATTTATATAGATCCATGATTAGAAGTATTTTGTACTCTACTACATCTAGGCCTGGCATCATGCAAGCAATAGGTCTTGTAAGAAGGTTTCAAGCTGATCCTAGAGAATCTCACTTAAAAGCAGTTAGAAGGATCTTGAGATATCTCAAAGGCACCATAGACTATGGTTTATGGTATCCTAGGAGTAAATAATTCTATTTGAAATTATATATTGATGTTGATTGGGTAGGATGTGTGGATTATAGGAGAAGTACCAGTGGTTGGGTCTTCTTCATGGGATAATGTTTGGTGTCTTAGCTTATCAAGAAGTAAGCCTTAGTTTCTCTATCAACTATAGATGTAGACACCAAAATCATGTCTAACCCTTGGTCGACTCCCCCCCTTGGTCCCTTGGGTCCCTTTCCACTTCTAACCATGCCTAACCTATGTCTTATTAATTTAAAATAATTATCTTATTTTAAATTAATAATTCTCTCCTTCCTTCTCTCTCTCCCCTTGCCACCTCACCCATGCCACCTCTCATCTCTTTGGATTCTTTGCCCTTGGATACCCTCATTTATCACCCTATGACCTATTCCAACTTGCCCTCCACTACTCCTTGCTAAGTCTTAAATGATTTAAGACCCCATTTCCCTTATCCCACTCATTTCCCATGCCTATTAATCCACCTTCGACCATTTCTTCCCCTGACCTACTGACCCGGTAGTTGGGAAAATAGAAAAAAGGCTATTTTTAGCCTTTTTCTTGCCTTCCAGCCACCGACGTTGGTCAACTATCGATCGACATCAGAAATTTTGTAGGTGTCAATTGCCTTCAAAATTGCATTCTTGACCCAAATGCAGGATCCACTTTTCCAATCTTTCAATCCGACCTTTGAACCTTCATCAATCTGATCTTTCATTCTTCCAGGCAACCGACCTTCCAATATTCAGACCTCTCTCTCTCTCTCTCTTAGGGACACAACAAGCTACAACAACAATAGGTCTTCTACACCAGCAACATTAGTAACAAGACTTCCACACCAGTAGCATCAGCAACAGGTACAACTAGTCTGCAACACTCTTTCCTCAGCAAACCACAGGTAAGTATTTCCTCTGTGTTTTCATTATATTTTCAGTGTTTGCTTCTAAGTAATCTCACCAGCCCAAACCCAACCTATTCTTTGAGAGCCTTCCCTCATCTTTATTTTCCCTATTTCCTTTGTCCACTCCATCTGGTCCCTTTTCAAACCATACATTCTATCCATTGTCCCAAACCTCTACACAAACTCTCAGACCATTCAAATGGACCCAGAACCCTTTCTCAGACCCATCCATAGACCATAAAATCATCTAGAACCCGTACCAGACCATTTTCCTAACCAACATCGACCACTGCCTCCACCAATGTCGGCAGACTAACTGACGTCGATAGACTTGACAACCGACGTAGGTAGACTAACCGATGTCGACGACTGTGACCAAATCGACAACAACATTCAGGTAAGCATTTGCTTCTATTTCTATTTCAGTTTTTAATCATTTCAGTCTTTTATCATTCTACCTTTTATCAGACATTATTTTTATCAATCAGTGGGTTGACATCCCTCAAGGAAGTCTTTATACTTCTGGGATCAAGATTTTGCTTGGCAGCCCACCATCTCCTCATCTAACACCTTCTTTATTTTAGTCTCTTTCTCCTACAGGTGTCATCCTCCAGAACCAAAGAGGAGTTCTTGCTATCATCTGAATTTGGTGCACAAGACTTCATTCGGGTAACGTAAAAGCCCTAGACCACTTACCTTAGTTTCTCATTTCCTTTTTGAATGTGAAAGCGAAAATCATATAGAAACATTCTAGCACGCCCGGTGGGACCCTAGGGTCTTCCTTGGGTTCTTTTCTTTCTTTTCATATAGGGTGCATTAGGTTTCTCCTTTTCACCTCTTTCTTCTATCTCTTCCAAAAGACACTATCAGCAAAAGTTAAAAAGAATCATTCTTGTTCTTTCTTTCTTGCATCTTAGACTAGTCAACTTATACTCTTCAACCCTTTCTCAACTTGTTTTCATCCGAACTCACATTTCATTTTGGGCTTAAAATCTTTGGCATTTCATTTCTGCTTGCTTGCATTCTTAGTCCACATCTAGTAATTAAGAACCGCATCATGAATTAATCATAGTCCACTTATGTTACACATCCAAATCACTTGCACAAATCAAACATCAAAACTTACCTGAGACAAGGCCCGACTGGGATTTCATCACCCAGTGGATACCTTACCCATCCCAACAATCCCACTTAGACTTCACTACCAAGGGGAAAGCCTAATCTGTTCTCTGGTAGAGGATAATCTCTAGGGAAAGTATATTTTGGCTAAGTGAGTCCAGCTTATCACTGGGCTCGTGAAGTGAGGGGAGCTTGCTCCTTAGCACTAGGCCATGTATGGAACCTAACACAGACTCTTGAGTGCCTAAACTAACCCAAAACCAACCATAGACTGCTTCTTCTAAGACCCTTCTACAAGCCAACCTCCCCAACACACTCTAAGGCATAAGCCAACAGGATTCTAAAAGTTGATTCTTAGGAGTTAACGCTTAGGGTCTGCCTGTCTCCATCTATTTTTCTGTTCTTATCTAGTTTTTTGAGCTAGTGAGGATGTTTTCTTCTTTCCAAAAACTTTCAAATTTTTTGACTTTCTAGAAAACACAGTAATCAACATTGATTTTACCACCAACATCGGTAACCTTTCTTTGCCATCATTAGTTATTTGACTGACGTCAACCATCTATTCTCAATGACATCAGTTTTTCAACCGACGTCGGTCACTGTCACAGTCTTTTTTTCAAAATATCAGCCTTAAAACCCGACTCTTTTTCTGCCAAAACTACATTCTAATTTTTTGAAACTAAAAAAATACAGTTTTTGGAACTTGACCCTTTCTTGCCTTGAATGGTTTTGACACACAGTCAAACCAAGTCTCTTCTTGACCAAGCGAGGCATCAACCGCTTCCGCCTTCACCGTCCATAACCAGTCCCCTAATGGAGTTTCATTCAGAGGCCAAATGAACTCCTACTCAACCGACAACAACTCAGTCTCCCATTGTCCCTGAAGGGGAACAAGACTTCAAAATATTCTTGGACCTCAATGTCAAAGCCCTCCAAAACTATCTCTCAAGAAACCAAATGCGAGACCTTTCAGGTGAAGCGGCGATGACGTCAACACCATCTGCTACCCAGCCTTTTATGACTCAAACTATTGCCTCAACCATTAACCCAACCATGGCCAATATGCAAAGCTTGGCCTCCCCATCTATTTTTAGACCAACCTCCATCGGGGTTTCATTACCCCCTCAACCACATGCAATTCAACCAAGTTCTACATCATATCAGAACTTGATTGTCTCGACTCCACACACACTTGCGCCTATAAATGCAGGAGTGTCTACCTCCCCTTTTTCCAAGGCTAGCACGCAACCATCTTTGGTGGTATATAGTAAACTTATGCCTTCTACCTTCATGACACAACCACCCTTGGCCTCCACTTCTATCCCAATGACTAGTTATCAATACGTTGTGCCCGTACAAGTGCAACCAACTATGTCGTATGCCCCCTCTAGCACCTTTCAAGCACCCTACAATCTAGGGGGTGCTCCACCCACAAATCCATCAGTAGATATAATCAAAATGCTGATGGAAAAAATGTCTAGTCTTGAGGCTTCTATTTCTAGTTCAAGCAATGTCTTTTCATATGACCAAATTTTCAATGAACCCATCCATCCCTCCGTCCCAATTCGACCATATCCCAACCAGTGGGAAATTCCTAAATTTTCTTATTTCCAGAGTAAGGAAGACCCACAATAGCACCTAAATGCATTCAGACATGCTTATTATCTCATAGCCCATGATGATGCGCTACTTCTACGCACCTTCCCCATGTCACTTTCTGGCCCTGCCCTTGATTGGTATAGCTCTCTTACTAGTCACTCCCTCTTTTCATTCACTCAACTTGCCCAATTATTTCTCAACCATTTTTCTATCAATATCACCAAAAAAGTCTCAATTACAGACCTCTACTCCATCAAACAGTTTGACGATGAATCAATAATCGATTTTGTCACCTGTTGGAGAGGCTTGATTAACTAGCTCTCCTTCTCCTTGCCTCAACCTGAGCTCATTGAGCTCTTTTCTCGAGCATGTACCAGGCACATCTCTTCTACCTTGTAGGTTCAAACATTTTGCACTTTTGATGAAGCTTTCACCATGGCCCAAAAGCTTGAACTCTGCGCCATTAAAGAAGATAAGGTCAAATTACGTAATACCAACGCAAAATGCGATGACCCTTCTTCTTCCAGACCTTTTTCTACCAATTCTAAACCCAAAGGAGTGGCCAACACTGTGGTTGTTAGATCACCATCTTCGACAATGATCGACCAATCTCAACCTTCTACATCTCAAAGCATCACCAAACAATTCCAACAACGGTACATACAACGTAACTACACTCCAATTGGAGAGTCATATGCTTCAGTTTTGGAAAAACTTGTCAAGCAAGGGGGCCTCAATCTCCCTCCAATATAACCACCTCAATTCGACCCTTCAAAATCCCTCCCTACATGGTATAGGGAGGCCGACTTCTATCACTTTCACCGTGTCCAAGGCCATGACATCAACAATTGCCGAACCTTTTAAAACATTGTCCAAGACATGATAGACAGGGGTTATCTCATCTTGGACAACCCAAACAGCCACCCAATCAAAACATCAACATCTTTAGATAACCATTCCCAAACCATCCTCCTAACCAAAACAATATCTAGACCATGACCGATGGCTCCCACAAGCATGACATATGCACGGTCAACACTATCTCTTCTCTTATCCCTGACCAACCTTTTCCACAGGTAGAAGAATCTTCTTCTCATGTTAGTCCTCCATCGACCTCACTTATATTGGAGGATGCTTCGACCATACCAATGCCATTAGCCCCACCTTCATCCTTCCTCCTACCGATGGAGGACCATACCTTGCCTATTCCTCAACCACAAGTAGAAGGCACGACCATCCCTGCCCCCTACCCTCTCGAGGAGCCACATTCTCTAATTCCTTCTCCACCAAGAGAAGAGCCTAACTCTTCACCCATTTCAACCGAGGAAGACCCAGTCACAAGTTCCTCTTGCCTTTTACCTAAGATTGCTACATCTCACTCACCTCCATCCACATCTGAACCCAAACCCATATCTAACCTTGCCTCGCACAATGGTAGCCCTCAACCCAAACCAAAGAAGGCCACTAAACTACACCAGAAGACTCCTCCCCCACCTTCATCATTATCTTCAATTTTGGGCCCACATCCATCCACTTTAATAGGAGTGTTTCCTACTCCCATACCTCACAGAGGTAAAGTGTCGCCATTACTCTCTCAACCCATCAGACATATATCTCTTCCCAAGCATCCAACACCTATCACCACCAAAGTGCCATCTACACGTTTGGTTACACCACCCATGAAAATGATGGTATGACCAATGCCTCCTACACCTCCAAAACAAAATTCATCAACCCCTACTACAATAAAACATGCAGACCCATTGGTGGGTTCTTATGCCTTGCTGTTATGACAATTTTTGCAATCTTCTCGCATCAGTCTCCCACCTCTTAAACCATACCAGTCTCTCAGACCGAAACCACCCTAGTTCGATGACACTACAATTTGTGCATATCATCGCACACCTGGGCATGACACTGAGCATTTTTGTGCCCTCAAGGTTGTCATTCACCAATGCTTGGAGAAGGACACCCTTCTTCTTGACCATATTATCAGCAAACCTTCAACACCGCCCCACTCATCAACTCTTAGATCAAGACCATCTTGGTTTGACAACTCTAAATTTTGCCACTATCATCACAAATTGGGACATGACACTGAGCATTATTGCACTCTTAAAGCTATCATTCATCGACACTAGAAAAAGGATACCCTTCTCATCAAGGATCCTCTTGACCACCCCTTTGACAAGTCATCAACACCGACCCATGCTTCTCAAACCTCATCACCTAAATTGGTTTCTCCACACCAGACTATGGTCCCTTTACCACCTTTAACCCCCATATTCAACATCAACATAGTTAATCTGACCACTAAGCCTCAACTGACCTTGACCAATCTATCAAACATTCTCCCTAGCTACTGGGGGAATTCAACGTTCATCCAAGCCTCGACCAACTTTTCAACCCAGTCTCAACCAAATATCAATCACTCTTTTAATCCTAAACCTTGACTAGGCCTCAACCAAGCCTTGACCATGCCTCGACCAAACAAGCACTGACCAGACCTCGACCAAACATTCAACCTTTTCATCCAAACATTCAACCCGACCTCAACCAAACATCAACCAAGCTTTTCATCAAAACATTCAACCTGACCTCAACCAAACATCAACCAATTGTTAATCATGACTTTGACCAGTCTCGACCAAACATCAACCAAATTCATGTCTAACATCAACCAAACAATCAATTAAACAACCAACCAAATAATGACCAAATATCATCAAACATGCAAACATCATATCAACCAACTTCATGCCAAAAACATATCAACCAACTTCATGTCCAACATCAACCAAATTCTTAATCATCTCCAACACGTGACCAATATGGAATGAAGTAAACAAGGAAAATTAACCCCTAATTGGCTCAAACCTTTCATCATAATGCACAAGCATGGATCAAGAATTTATCAGAACCTAAGCCCTTTAATGTCTTACATATGTGACCATTCTACTGTTAGTCAAGTACTCATCCACTTGACATTTAACTTGAGCTCGGCTCTTGAGCAATTCCCCATCCTCTTAATCCTCATTCCTTTCAACCCTATTCCCCTAAACAAATCCTCTATAACCCTTTTATAAGTATGGATGCTTTGTCCTAATAAAAGGGAGCCCTTGAACTTCTATAGTCTTGTCCATGACTCAAAATTCTGTCAGAAAATAAATCAAGATGTCAAAATATCCAAGGTCACAAACTATAAAAGACAGACTGCTCCCTCAAAGGATAGTTGTACTATCATTGCTGTAGCTAATAGACTGCTCCCTCGAAGGATAGCTATTCAAACATATATAAAGCAAAAATATAGACCACTCCCTTGAAGGATGGCTATGACTAAATCTTGCTACTCTCAAAAGCTTCCCACATCGATCAGCTTCACAAATGACCACAAAGCAAAATGACATCTCTATGTAGACTTCCTGCATCGATCAGTCTGCTCAAAAAAAAAGGATCATGGACTTGGCTTGTAGTCATCTCAGGGTCTCTTATAAAAAGGGGCAAGGTTCTCTCTGCTCTAAAAGGGTTACCCCATCCTCACCTATCATAACACCAGTTCAAGGGACTTTGAGCTCATTTTAATGTCAAAATGATTCGATTACTTCTCTAGCACAACCCATGGTCAACGACATAATGCATGAATCGGGCTCTCAGTTCTAACAACCCTTATCTATGCTATCTTTCTGGTCCTTGTTAATGAAAGAGAAATTTGCCTTTCACCTTTTTTCCACACTTTGGTCACATTCAACCAAACCTTGGTCACAACCAATCCAACCAAACCAATTCAAACCAGACCAAACCAACAACATGACATCATGACATCATACATCATCCTAGTCCATTTCACATAGTTTTTATGGACACCAATACACATGGAAACTATCGACCAAATGCAATTTATGTTAAGCATAAACCATTACTTGCTGAAGCATAAATAGACCTCAATTCATTTTTAGCATACATCCATCATGAATATGGAAAATTGCTAAGGATGAAAGACCCCTCAACCAATGTTACTGAATACACCATCACACAATATGGAAAAGGCTGTAACATCATCTTATCCTCATCATTTCAACACATGACCAAACCAACCTATTGACCAACTTTGACCTCCTGCCTGAACTACATTGGTATGAGGCCTTAAGACCGAGGCTATGTAGGCAGCACTTAGATCACACAACGTCCTCTGGGGTTAGCTCGACCACCCTCATTTTTTCGTCTCTCTGATGGACAAACCTTCTTTTTACCATGACTTAACCTCGTCCAAGACCATCGACCACTTTGACCCTTCCTCCCTTTGGGGAGAACTACATTGGCCTGAGGCCCTTCCAACAAGGGCTATGTAGGTAACACTCAGTTGACATAGCATCTTCTAGGGTTAGCTCGGCCACATTCTTTCATCCATCCATTCATTCGACCAACTATTTATCTCGATCCACCTCGACCAACGACCTTGGAGATCATGACTATCTCCTCAGACTCTGACCACTTATAAGATAAACATTGCCTTGATTGTTTTTACATGTATGCTACCTCATGAATGGTTAGCAAAATTGTGTGCAGACTATTTATGACCTTCACAAGTATAGGATCGCAAGTCAGTTGATCCCCACTACTTGTGACTTTTTCATGTTTCCAAGAGCACTTCTTGAGCCCAAGATACCTGGAACACGATGACCATTGGAGCTTTAGCTTAGATTGAATAGCCCGATTAGCTATGACCAAATGCTGGGGCTCGGTTATTTCAATTTTGGCACTTCTCAACCTTTGACCTACGATAATTTGACCTAACCATCCCGTGAAGTGGTATATGCACAATCACAACTTTTGCAGTGTTTACACTCCAACTTCACCATTTTTCATCCACTCTCTATCAAATCAGCACCCGACATCAGGTTCCCTTCCCTCAACTCCCGCTTTGAGGGGGAATACCTGATCCCACACCTAGTGCATTCACCTCTTATTTTTGTCTTGCATTTCATTCAAACAACCAATAGGACAAAATTAACCTTATCCCATACCTGGGGCAATCAACTCCTATTTTTGTCTTGTAGTTCGTCCAGAATAACCAACAAGACAAAAGGGGCAAATGTAGACACCAAAATTATGTCTAACCCTTGGTCGACTCCCCCCCTTGGTCCCTTAGGTCCCTTTCCACTTCTAACCATGCCTAACCTATGTCTTATTAATTTAAAATAATTATCTTATTTTAAATTAATAATTCTCTCCTTCCTTCTCTCTCTCCCCTTGCCACCTCACCCATACCACCTCTCATCTCTTTGGATTCTTTGCCCTTGGATACCCTCATTTATCACCCTATGACCTATTCCAACTTGCCCTCCACTACCCCTTGCCAAGTCTTAAATGATTTAAGACCCCATTTCCCTTATCCCACTCATTTCCCATGCATATTAATCCACCTTCAACCATTTCTTCCCCCGACCCACTGACCCGGCAGTTGGGAAATGGATAAAAGGCTATTTTTAGCCTTTTTCCTGCCTTCTAGCCACTGACATCGATCAACTGTCGACCGACGTCAACAATTTTTCCAACATTGGTTGCCTTCAAAACTACGTTCTTGACCCGAATGCAGGATCCGCTTTTCCAATCTTTTAATCTGACCTTTGAACATTCATCAATCCAATCTTTCATTCTTCCAGGTAGCTGACCTTCCAATCTTCAGACCTCTCTCTCTCTCTCAGGGACACAACAAGCTACAACAACAATAGGTCTTCTGCACCAGCAACATCAATAACAAGACTTCCACACCAACAGCATCAGTAATAGGTACAACTAGTCTGAAACACTCTTTCCTCAGCAAACCATAGGTAAGTATTTCCTCTATGTTTTCATTATGTTTTCAGTGATTGCTTCTAAGTAATATCACCAGTCCAGACCCAACTTGTTCTCCGAGAGCCTTCCCTCATCCTTATTTTCCCTGTTTCCTTTGTCCACTCCATCTGGTCCCTTTTCAAACCATACATTTTATCCATTGTCCCAGACCTCTACATAGACTCTCAGACCATTCAAACGGACCTAGAACCCTTTCTTAGACCTGTCCATAGACCATAAACTCATCCAGACCCTGTCTCAGACCATTGTCCTGACCGACATCGACCACTACCTCCACCGACATTGGTATACTAACTGACATCGGCAGACTTGACAACCGACGTAGGTAGACTAACCAACGTCGGTGACTGTGACCAGACTGACAGTAGCATTAAGGTAAGCATTTACTTCTATTTCTATTTTAGTTTTTAATCATTTCAGTCTTTTATCATTCTACCTTTTATCAGACATTATTTTTCTCAATCAGTGGGTTAACATCCCTCAAGGAAGTCTTTGTACTTCTAGGATCAATCTTTTGCTTGGCAACCCACCATCTCCTTATCTAATGCCTTCTTTGTTTCAGTCTCTTTCTCCTACAGGTGTCATCCTCCACAACCAAAGAGGAGTTCCTGCTATCATCTAAATTTGGTGCGCAAGACTCCATCCAGGTAACGTATAAGCCCTAGACAATTTAACTTAGTTTCTCATTTCCTTTTTGAATGTGAAAGTGAAAATTGTATAGAAATAATAGAAGCTGAGTATATAGTAGCTACCTCTTGTTGCACATAAGTCATGTGGATGAAATAAAATTTTGAGGATTATAAGGTAAGACAAAATGGACCTTGTCCTATTTATTGTGACAATACTAGTGTAATTAGTATCTCAAATCATCTTGTTATGCACTCAAAAACTAAACACATTCCTATTACATACCATTTAATTAGAAAAAAATTGATTAATCAATGTTTCAAGTTGGAGCATGTGCATAAAAAATATTAGATTATAGATATTATGACCAAACCTTTACCAAAAGCTAATTTTGAGTATCTAAGACAAAGCTTGGGTGTCATTTATTTCTCTGTGAATCAATAAAAGGTCTTTTGTTAAGGGGAATCAACAAGTTCATGAGTTTGCTCTATAGGTTTGTGAAGGAGCTATAGTATAGGGTCAGAATGGGTGTTTTCAAGATGGTTTAGAACATGTTTCCTATTTAGTGAGTGGCATGAACTTCTATTGGTGGTCCTTATGGTAGCTTGAGAGAGAAGGATAGTTAGCATATGTGGTGGTTATTCAAATTATGTAGAGATATGAAGATTCTCATAAGGTGAAACTACTTAGAGTTCTTAGGGGAAGTCCCTCTCAGATGTTTTTTGATGTGTTCCATCATATTTCTATGGTTTTTTGTGCTCTTTCTTCATTTTTTATAGTGCTTAGTTGAAGAGAGTGTTAGCATAGAGCAAGAGGAAGTTGTCAAGGCAAGAAGAGGTAGGATCAAGGTAAGGGGGAGTTTGTATCATCTTTATAATATATTCCTCTCTTATTGGTGGTATTTCTAGGTCCTCAAGATCAGATTGTGCCCACTTTGTCACTATGTCAAAGGGGGAGAAAGTTACTATTGTGAGAGTCCTTGAAGAGAGAGAAGGAAGGTGTATTTTATATTTTTATATGATGGTTATTGACATCAATAAAAATGGGGGATATTATTGGAGATTTGTCATTTATTTCATGATGATGTCATATAGGTTCCCTAGTGAGTGGATGAAGTGCCTTGATAGCTTAAGTAACAATGATAAAGTGTGCAATGTGATTGTCCTAGTATGATTGAAGTATGATTGGTTGATATTTTATTTTATCATGATTAGAGTTATTTAGGGATGATTATGAGGTATTAAGCATGTTTAAAAAGGTCCCTAATATGTTTTATAATCTTTGAGTGCTTGTATACATAAGTGGAATTCATCTAGTAGTCCATAGCTTTCATCTAGATAGTTTGGGTCTTGTGGTACAAAATCTGAGTATGTAGTTTAATTACATCACCATTACCATGTGTAGATCAATTAGGAGGAAATGGTCACATGGGTTTGTTTAGTATTATGCCTAGTTTTTATGTGTTAAATCTTAGGTCATGTACCTAGGTGTAGTCAAATATATGTGGGTGCAAATTTGGGCTCCCAAGCATTTTGACAATGTTTTCCCATACTTAGCCAAATTTGCAATGTGGAAAGAAGAGACAATTAATAATTTTTATGGTGGCATATATTTCACATGTGGACAATTTAGGATAAGATGATCATATGGGTTTATTCATTTTTTTACCTAGTTTATCTGCACTAAAATTAAGATCATGCACCGAAGTGCATCAAAAGATACACATTAGTAAAGTTTACCTTCTAGGCAATAATTAAAATTATTGGCTCTATAAATCGATAAATATGAGGATGATTTTTAATGTCATTATATCTCACACATACGAAGGTTTCAAGAATAGTTTAACACATGGTTGGATTCTCCTATGTGAGGATCATATGGTCCAAATTTGAAAACATGTGAGTAAGCAAGGTAAAAGATATGAATGTTCAAATTTGGCCTTCTAGGTAGATAAGTAAGGTTCCCATACATAGTCAAATTTTCAAAATTTAAAGTTTGAGAAACATCTATGGAGTGCATTTCTCTAAGAATTTAGGAAGTAACAAGATGAGGACAGGTGCATGAGGATTAATACTGAGTAGAGATAAAGATCAAGATTATTCTAAGGATCAATGGTGAGTGAGAGATCATATAGATAAATATCAATGGTGTATGTTAAAGTAAAGAGTTCAATGTGATAGTTTTTTAGATTTGTTAAAGACTTAGCTACATATAGAAGATTGATGGAGCATGTTGAGTCAATTTTTTTAGATTTCATGAAATGAGGTCAAATATCAGATGTTTAACATTTGGCTTTGGTAGACTATGAATTAAGGATTAAAAAATGTCAATGGTTCATGTTTAATTTGATTAGTGAGGACATGAGATGCGATCATGGTGTTTGAGTTTTAATTATGGATGTTTTCATTTGAAGATTTGAATTTGCAAAGGAAAAAGCAATCTATGGTTTTTGGACTATATCTTTTGATCAAGCATGAATTTGATCATGGTGTAATAATAAAAGTGGAAGAGTACTCCAAGAAAATTTAATGAACCTAATTTTAAGATCTATAAGTGTTTATAGTTAAATATATTAAGGTTAAAAGTTTACTTTATGGTCATGCATGGACTGTAAGTGACTCAAAAAGATTGTTTGAGCTTGTTTTGATATTGTTTCAATATATCTTGATGAATTGGATATTTGGGAGTGTTTTAGACTCCATTTGGACCATATGTGTCCATTATGAAGGTTTTACCAATCATATGTAGTATGAAAAAAGTTTTATAAGGTGATTGTGTGTTCATTTGTAATGACTATGTGCATAGAATGTTGTTTGAGCAAATTGTGCTTTATAAGAAGGGTTTTATGTTGGTTTTTAGCACTTAAGGGGGAAATATATATCATATTAAATGGTTCCATGCTTTTGGTAGTGGTTTTATATTCTTTTATTTTTTGACAAAGTGCTAAAGGAGAGAATGGGTTCACATGAGACCTATAAGGGCTAAAAGTGCCTTATTGAAAGGTGTAGTTCCTTAAGGGTGACCCATAGATGCTATGGCTGACCTATGAAGTTTTTATTTAGTTGTGTCTTAGGGAGATAGATGCATTAAGTGTTAAGGAATGCTTAATGGCTGGCCAATATGGTGACGATCATGATTTCTCTATAAATAGTGAAACTAAAGATCGTCAAGTGAAAGAGGCTTGTGTGTGTGGATTGTCAAGTGAAGGAGGGTTAGAGTTACCTAAGGATGATTTAAAAATTAGAATAGATTGAGGACTATTTTTATGACTTGTAGGTCATAATTATGTTGGAAAAATAGTGCTCTTGTAGATTGAGTGTGAGCGAAGGTGAAGAGTGATAAGTAGAGGTCCATCATCAAGTGTTATAGACATCAATTCAAAGGTGGATATGTTCATAGGTGTTGTTGTGTCATCTCAACATATAAGGTGGTTTCAACATCCTTATAAGGTGAAACTTTCTAAAAGTTGGCTTATTATTGTAGCTTACTTAGACAAGTGTTGAAGCACCTTGTGTGATTGTAATCTCACTAAATAGGGATTATAGTTCCTTGATCAATTATAGATAGTCTAAATTGGTTCTTTTTATTATAGGATAGTAGTCCAATTATAGGTTCTAATGGTTTTTCTCCCCCAAGTGGGTTTCCCACATATGCCATGAGTTATGTGATTGATCATGTATTATCTCTCTTGCTCATTTCTATGAATGATGTGTATGCTTCATGAATGTTTATGGTAGCTAATTTAGTGTTTTTAAAGATTGAAATTGAATTTGGATTATTCAAGCTCAGTAATTCACCTCCCCCTCTCAATGATTGTACCTTTAACACATATGTCTAAACTTTTTAAACCCTCTCATAGTATCAAGAACATGATTTTACATAAAGTTATACATTTATTAATATCCTTCTAATGCCTGACTAAACAAATCAAATGGTTTTTCTATCCCTTTATCATTATGTTGCATGAGCATAGAAAAAATGGCATCACCTATGGAAAAATGCATACAAGAACAACTATTTGATAAACTCAAGGTTGAGGAGGGTGAAGTTTGAGATATGGCCTAAGCTTATTTTGCCTTCCCTGATCCATGTGAACTCATTATTATTGATGATATGATTAAGTGGCTTCACCAACTTTGAAAACCTTGGGATAAATCTCCTTATGAAGTTAATCTTTCCCAAGAATCTTTGCAAAAATTTCTTGTGATTAGGAAGGGGTAAGGCTAGGATTTATTTAATCCTCTTAAGTTTAATGGAGAGGCCATCCTTTGACATAATATGTCCTAATAGTCTACCCTTATGGACTATAAATATGCACTTTTTGGGGTTTAAAGAGACCCTAATCTTCCTATACTTATCAAAAACTAACCTCAAGTGTGCCATGTGATCTTTATGATCCTTTGAAAACATAGTGATGTCATCAAGATAGATGAGCACCATCTCATTAATGAGCCCTTAAAATGAAACATCCATATCTCTTTAGAAAGTTTCCCTTACATTAGATAGTCCAAAGGGAATCCTCATGTATGCATAGGTACCCTAATTTGTTGTGAAGGTAGTCTTGTGTCTATATTCTTCCCTAACCAATATTTGATTATATCTAGGGTATTCATCAAACAAAGAAGACCTCTAAGATCCTTCAACCTTATAAAGGATATGATCCATGGATGGTAGTGGATAATAGTCTTTCAAAGACACCTTCTTAACATCTCTAAAATTAATACATAGGCATATATCCTCATTCTTTTTCCTCATAGGCACAAGGTTTACCACCAATCAAGAATGCTTAATAGGGGATCTAATCTCAAGTTTAATCAATTTAGTCAATTCCCTTCTTATGAAATTTTCAACCTTAAGATTGACTCATCTTTGCTTCTGCCTTATCATTTTTGCATTATCCTCCAACTCTATGGTGTGTTTGGATAATTTAGGGTCAAAACCTTTTAGATCATGATACTCTTATGCAAATATATCTATAAAATACTGACATAAGGCTATTAATACAATTCTCTATTCTTTAGTGTTCACTTCTCCCAACTTAATCAACTTGTCTTTGAATATGCATACCTTCTCATAGTGTTCCTCTTTGGTTGGGATACTCATGTTGTCATTCCTAAAATTATCATCTTCATTAAAGATACTCTCCAATATCACCAATAGTTTTGGAAAATTTTTAGTCAATTATATAATATGGTCATCAAACTGATGTTATAGTCTACCTTGGTTATTATGACATAATTATACATCATTCATGAGAAAAAAATAAATCGAACAATCACTATCAAAAAGTTGCCAACTCACCTCATTGTCAAGTTTTGATGTCATACACACAACCTTAATTTCTGACTTCCCTTGAGTACCTTTGAATCCATCGATAATTTCATATTAAGCACCAATGGTAGATAGTCTATCTGCATGATGATTTGACTTGCTAGGTATAAAATAGATGTCAAAGGTTAAGAATTCCTCCAAGAGATCCCAAAATTAGTGCTTGTAGGCCTTCAAAAGAGGATTAGTTATTGCACTAATACCTCTCACCTATTGCAACATTATCTCACTATCTCTCTTCACTTGAAATATCTTGATTCTTCTTCTCCTTGCCTATTATAGCCCATAGATAATGGATTCATACTTTGTAGTGTTTGAAGTGTAACTAAATTGAAACCTTAATGTAGAATAGTAACTCTAATTAAAAGGGGAAACAAGCATCATTCTTTCTTCACTCCCATTATTTGACCTTGATTCATTAAAGAACAAAGTTCATATTCATTCATTCTCTTGAGTTGGGATTGTGAGACTAGGTATAAAAAATCCTTTTTTAATCATATATTACATACCTAGGCCCACCTCCTCAATGGTCTTGTAGGGGTCATAACCATGGTTTCAGTTTCCCATTCATAAAGGAGAAGATCTGAGATGACTTCAAGATGATCTTTAGACCCTTGTTCATTGATATTATCATCTTCATCTAGGATAGTATAGTTCATGGTGGATAGGTTGGGCATGTAGGGTTTAAGTGAAACCTAAAAATAGGATCAAACCTAATGGCTACCCTTGTCCCATACCTAGTCCTAAAGACCATATATGACTAGTCATAAGAAAGATATCCCCAAATTTTTGCAGTGAAATCCTTAGATAAGCATAGGGAAAAAATGGGGGAAGGTCAACTACCATGACATCTTGAGAGATGGTATAGTTAGGGTAGGTATCCAACACAATCTTGAAGTCTTTAAGGACACCTGTAGTCTTTTTGGGAGACCCCTAAAATTACAAAAGTCCTTTCTCATTAGGTTAATACTTGAGCTCTAACTTATCATCTATGGATTTTGCCATGATAGAAGTAGAAACACCACTATCTATCATACAATTATGGACAAAGGAGTGTCTTATTATGACTGATAAGTAGAAGGGATGTGGCTTGACTAATTTAGGATCTTTTATTTAATTATGTTTACTATCATTAACGTAAACATCACTCACATTATCATCTTTCTTGTTCATGAGTGAAACTTTGGAGAGCTCTTATTGAAGGAGATATTTCTACTCTGGAATGAGTAGAGCATCCCACATAAGAATACTAAAATTGGACTTATTCATGTAATATACACTACTAAATGGAGATATGACTATCTTAGGCTATATCTTAAGAGTAGGAGCATCATTTATAGCTTGTGTGACTTGGGGAGTGAAAGGAATATCTTATTGATGCCCATGTCCTTATGATGTCTATGGTGTTGGAGGTGTTTTATGGACTAAACCTTGAGTGGTATCCTCTTGATATGTTTGGGGATGTGTTATAGTTTCCTTACACTACCCCAACTTGTCTTCAACCATCCTTATCTTATCCCTTATGTAGGATATAACTAAGCTATTGACTTTGGGCACATTCTTCCCCAAATTTATTGCCACATGTTCAAATGAGTGCTCACCTTATTGAAATTTAACCAAAGTGGATTTATTAGGTGCCTTACTTCCATTTCCTCCTTGTTGGTTTGGCACTTCATCTAGGGTCATGAAAGTCATTTCTTCATGAGGCACTTGAGAACATTCTTTATGTTCTGGAGGAGGCATGTTGTCATATGTCTGATAGGTAGGACCTTGCTACATATAATAATTCTAACACCCTTCACCACTAGGAACCATTAAAATCTCACCTGATTGCCCCCATAGAGAAGACCACTATCCTTCTTGTGCATAGTTATTTTGAGTTGGAACTAATGCCCATAAAATACTAGTAGCATTGAGATTTAAAATATTATAAAGGTATGGTTTATGTAGTCTTCCCTTAGCCTTATTATTTAGGCTGATAAGGAGGCCTATTTTATGGGTAAAATTGATATGGAGCTTGGTAAGGGGATTGATAGGGTATAAAAGATGTACATTATTGTCTTTCCAAAGCTATTATTTTATTGTTTTTGGCTTTGAATAACCCCTATATCTTACCTAACCTATCTATTTGGCTACCATCAAATTGATCTTGATTGTTTGGGGCTGGTAATGGAGCAATGGTGGGGGTAGGGGGTTGAATTTATATAAATAAGGTCATGAGGAGCTTAAGAGTAAACTTGAATGCTTGGATTAGGTAGTTTTTTTCTCTTATGGAGATCTCATAGGATTTTGGAAATATATTCCCCCATCCTCATGGATTGTATCATCACAACAACATCAGAATTTAGGTCCCTTAGATAGTATAGGAAGGCATAGTTAGGGGTGGGCTTGATGGTGATAGAAATCCTATCCCAAGTTTTTTGAAACCTGTAATTAAAATCAACCATGGATTCCTAGGGGACTCTCTTGATTTGGGTGGAATATTCTACTATGGAAAGATGGTCACTTATATCCTCAAAGTGCTTGCATAAACACTCACCAAATTCATGTCATGTGTTTATAGAGGTAGGAGTGAGACCTATATACCATTGAAGTGATTTACCCCTCAATGAGAATTCCAAGAGTCTCATGGCCACAATCTCTTGGGTTATGTTATGTATTGAGCACAAATTGGCTATATCAACTATGAAACCAATAATTTATCAAACCTCTTAATGAAATTATAAGCATGAATGTTTCATGTGAAGGTTAAGTGAGATTTATGCAACTTGAAGGATAAGGACCTAGATTTACACAAGACACTATTAGCTCATGAAACTTTAAGAACACCTCTATTGTACCTGACATCCCACTTTTTATTTAAAGATAAATGGGGAACCACTTTTTCAAATTTTGATATTAATATTGAATCCATATTTTCATATGTTTATGCAAAATTTGGAAAATCTAAGAGTTTCACTTTTGGCAAGATGATATTAGCATAATGTTTTATAAGACTAACTTTTGTATTGTAGAGACTATTTCTTCAAGTTTATATTCTTTGAGCTAATTCTTTTATCCCTTGTGAAAATTTATATTGTTGGGTGGTTATATTTTAGGTGTTCTCAGCCCTCTTTTCTCTCAGGCTTATTATTTGGAAAGCCTTATTTTATCGAGAAAAATGTTGGGACACTTTTTCTGAAATAATTATCCCAAAGTAATTCAACTTACAAACTCTTTGCCTTATGAAATTTTGGACTATGGACATTTTCCTTGAAACAAATCTCTGATGGATTATACCTTTGACCCTACTAAACCTACAATTTGGGAATTTTGAAATGACCCTTAGCCATATGAAATTACCCTTTGAGAAAATAAAAAGTGTCCTTCAGCCTTTATCAAGTAGACCCGTCAAGAAAATTTTTGCCCTAAAGTAGACCCTTCAAATACTTTCCACATACCCTTTGAGACCTTTTTGGACTATCCCTTTAGCCTTTTTGAATTTTCATATTTCTTTTGAACTATCCCTTTGGCCTTTCCCAAATTAAACCCTTTACCCTTTCTGACTACCTCTTTTAAAGGTACATACCCTATAGGTTTTGTGTGATTGACCCTTTGGGACTTTTATCCTAAATCCTTACCCTATGAGACTTATCCTTTAGGATAATTATTTTGACCCCTTTGCACTATGAAAATTACCCTTTGGCCTTTGTATTTTGGACCCTTTATATATGGAAATACCCTTTGGGATTCTTGTTCCAAGCCTTTGACCCTTTTCTAAGTGGCCACTTACCCTTTAGATATTTTGAAAAGGACCTTTTATCCCTTTCAAAGTGTCTATATACCCTTTCCCTTCTTAGACATACACTTTAGGAATTTTATTCTGGGCCTTTTTTCCTTTAGCCAATTCCTTCAAACATTTTTCCTAAGAGAAAATAGACCCTTTAGCCCTCCAAAACCTACCCTTCAGGGCTTTTAAAATGACCCTTAGCTATATGGAGGTACCATTTGGGAAAATCCAAAAGTTCCCTCTAGCCTTATTGATGTAGACCCTTTGAGACTTTTATCATGGACAAAATTCCCTACAAAGTGGACCATTAAGATCAAAAATACCCTTTAGGGAAATTGAGATTACCCTCTCAAACCCTCAAAATAGCCCTTCAAGATAATTGCTTCAAGACTTTTGGCCAGATGAATTCTTTGGGGAAATTATTATAGGCATTTTTTATGAAATAAATCCCTCGAAAGAATTAATCTATAGATATTGACCCAAGAGCATATTTTTACATACACCCTAAGTTATTTATTAATGGGAATAATACCAAGTCTCATCATACTTAGCCAAAATGAAAGGAAAAATATTTCTTATCAATACGTTAAATACCACTTCCAACATAATCTAACAAGTTTGAATTATACATCAAATAAAGGCCAAGTAAATGTTGCATATTTATGTTACACAAATTGATAGTCAATGCAACATTATATATAGGTGATATGCCATGATTTAAAGTCATAATTTAATTTAAGATAACTTGCATTCAAAGTCTTCTACTATATTACAATGATGAAGAGCCCTAGTTTCCACTTCAATAGTATACTATGAGTGAAATGATGACTGAGTTAGAGCTGAGTTATTTGTACCAGCATATGTAGCACATAAGAGAAGCACAAAATATGTAGTGATGGCATCTATATCCAAAACATTCTGAGGTAGTAATCTACCATACCCATATTCAATTAATGATTCTATAGAATTCATGGATATAGAATTTAATGCCATGATGTTTGGAGACAAACACAATAATTATTCATCTTTATGTGATGCCATTGATTCAATGGACATGCTTTCACTAGAAGATGATATGACATTAGAAAATAGATTATTTGTGAAGGAATTGTTGGCATTCAAATGCTAAAGATTACATTTTACTATAATAAAGCTGGAAGTGATGCCCTACATTGACCTATTGATGGATTTGTTCTTCTCTAACAATATATCATAGGATGCTTTCCTTCATCACTTTCATAAAACAATGGTCACATGCATTTTAGGGCCAAATTTTCAAATATATTTGTCATTGACTATACATGATGCCTACTTTGACAAGCACACATTGGTGTAGTTTAATGTAGAGACCTCAATGAAGAAGGTGATATCTTTGTGTCTCCTTCTAGACCAAACCATCACATGGAAAGGGAAGAAACCAAAAGTAGTAATTCCAATTGATAGATTCAGGATGGGGATTCACATCAACATGGCTCTCCTCAGTAGATTATATGGTGTGCCCAACATTTATTTTTTTAATTTGGATTAGGTGCCATTGTTATATATGATTCCTATACATGATTTTGCATACACCCTAGTGAGATAATAATACTTTAGTTGAGGGAGAAGATTATCCACAAAGACAAACACCCCATGCCCATAGGAGATTAATTCATGATATTGTACTTATTAGACGTAGTCCTAGGAACATGTTATAGTGACCTTGTTGTATTATGGGCTCTAGTCATAGACTGTGAGAATAATATGATTTGTGATCACTACTAGTTCATGCACATTTATTTCTATACCAAGCACATGGTTATAATCTATGAGGATAATTATCCTTAGATTTGGAAAGTTATTCATGGATCACCCATGCTTCAGATTGGGCATAATATTGTGAATAACTTGGTTAAGAAAGGGGTTTATTTCCTCAACCCAAATATTAATATCATCATGGTATGGGGAAACAAGTTTGGTACATTGTGTCTTCCAAGGTTTTTTTAAGATAAGTTAGCTAAACAGGAGATTGGCTTCTAATTATTGAAGAGCATTGATGAAGATTTGTCAAGGTAGAATAAAGCCTTATATTTTGGTCATCTCATAACTATTGGAAGGATGACATACACAATGAGAAAGAACCTTGGGGAAGTCACTTTAAAACACAAGAGTTATCATTTTCTTGCACTTCCACATAGAGATTGGGATCTGCACATGTTGATCTAGAAACACATTCACAAATTCAACATCCCATATAGTCATGAGAATTATGACTATGAATTCCTATTTTTAAATGCTAAGGTAGATGAATAAGTGTTGGAATGGGAAAAAATTGATGGATTGTAGGAGGATCACCTGGGAATGATCCAAGATGACCCTTTAGTTTCCACCAGGGAGTTAGATAGTAGAAAGGCACTTTTCAAAGGGTGGAAACATTCAAATTTTTAGAGAGGATAGTCTAAGGAGCAATCCAAGGAAGAGGTTACCTCATTATCCTAAGGAATTCCTCTAAATTTTAAGTTGAAATTAGTAAAAAAGGAGCCCAAGATACTCAAGCCTAGTTTAACTAAAGGAGGACAAGTAGGAGACCCCATTAGTGTTGACCCTAATGAGGAAGAAAGAGTGCAGGAAGTGCCTACTACAAGTTCTAGTCAAATGTCCACTATTATGCCCCAAATCCATATTTTTACATATATTTGGATATAAAATCTAGGAGTCAGTAGCATTATCACCACAAGACTCCCCTAATCAATCAAGGACCCCTTTGATTTATAAGAGAAAGTTTAGGACTCCTATAGGTAGTCCTTCAATAGAGGCATCATAGGGCTTATCTAATCTACCTCCACATTTATAACCAGCTAAGGGATACATGTTGATTATCAAAGATAATGAAATTGATTTAGATGAGGAAGATGAGTTAGACACATCTAAGGTTATGAGCCTCTAGGTAGAGCTGGTGGAACTTGCTCTTTTAGGTACCTAATCTTTTATCAGTTTTCCTTTGTATTTTATACTCATATTTGAATAGTATACCTATATGGAAGTTCCCACATCCATTACCTCCACTTCCACTACTAATATTGATCCCTCCATCTCCACTTCCATCCTATTCACCACATAGACCCCTTTTTTCTACTAGCACCCTCACTGTTAGAGACATTAAGAAAAAGAAAGTGTCTAGGAAGGTATAGATAGATTTGGCCACCTCACAGCTCGACATCCAATCCACTCAAATCACCATTACAATATAAACTACCAATTCAATAGAGGAGTCCATAGTGACAAGCATTGGTAGGGGGAAGAAGGCCAAGCCCTAAATAGTCATGGTCCACCCACTTCCTTAGTTTGGAGGAGTGGATTGGTCTAAAATCATATGGCCTTCCCTTCCAAATATCCTCACTAAATCCCGTATGAAACTATATAAAGATCAAGATGAGGTAGAGGAAGAGGCTATTGTCACAACCTCTAATGTATACCAACTATATATTCCTATATGGGTAGTGGATTTGAGGAGCAAAGATTCTCAATTGCCAAACTTCAAGATCACTGAGCTTCCATATTTTTCCACCTTATTTGATCCTTGAATCAGTAGAATCTAAAGGGTGAAGAAGAGAAAATTAAAATATGACAAAAACACCTAGATTATCCTTAAAGAGAGATAAGAGGTCTTCTCCCTTACCAAAAGACAAAATAGATAGATAAGGAAATCTTTGTATGAAGAAAATCTAGTAGAGCTTGTTTAGCACACAAAGATGCCATAGTTGCAATCCATGAGGGCACATAACTAGATCAGTAAGAGATAGAACTATACGTATAAGTATTAGATAAGGAAGTGGAGAAACTTAAGTAAAAGGACAAAACAATGTACATTCCTACTGATATTAAAGCTGAGGTCCAAGAGGTAGCTTCAAGATGTTATAACTCCTTATAAGCTATGTAGTTTATGAGGGTTGATATGGCACCTCATGTGAGCTAGTCCAATCAATTATTCAACTCTAAGAGAGATGATAGTGTGAAACTAAAGATGTTAGTTGTCTATATAGGAAACTCCTTATATAGTCATCTTGACCTCATGACTACACTAGAAGAATGTAATGCCTTAAATATAGTAGTCATTTGGTAGGAAGAGGTAAAGGATTGGTTAAAAAATGTTGGGGATTTAATCCCCATATATCAAGAAAATGAGGCTTAGATTATTTATATTTTGCATGAGCTGAAGTTATCTAAGGTTAAAGACTCCATTGATAAGCTAATTAGCATAATTGATTTTGACAAGCTTATCTAAGAAGTGGTCGATGAGTTCAAGTAGAGCTTGAAAGGTTTAACAATTGAGTAAATTTAATTACAATTAAGAAATGCTCAAAATAAGGTCACCAAAGTTGAGATATACAAGATTAAATTTAAAATAACCAAGGAAGAGCCTGTGAAGCTCCTTGGATAGACAAAGACAATACAACAACCATTGCTGCTAAATTTAGATATCATACAAAAGTAGCATGGAGTGGTGCATAAAGTATATGAAGATAATAAAGTGAGGAAGAAGTAAGATTTAGGTAGTGAAACTACATCTTTAGTTTCCATGTTGACTTCTACACCAAATAAGGTGCATGTAACACTTCAAATGTGTAAGACTTGATAGGCTAAATCTCATGCATTTTTTAACAACCAAAGTACTTAGATTTTGAGTAGTTAATAATAAATAATTTTATTTATATTTTGTGTATATGCACATGTTTCATAATTTTGAAAAGTTAATTTATTTATTTTTAATTTTTGGTTCTCTTTTAGATGGTTTTAGACCACAGTTAGAACTACATGTTCTAACTGACACTTGTAACCACCTGTAGCAACTTGGAGGATGAAGCAACCCCTTACCCAAGTCTATATATACAATTTTAACTCAAATTAGTTATAGGGTTAAAATATTTTAGGAATATAGAGCAATGAATAATTTGGATCATCAACAAAGGGTCTTGAGTATTTTCTTTCCAATTCTATGCAATTAGTTGTTATTTATGTGGTTAAATAATTCAATAATCTTTAGTGTACTATAGCTATAAGTTGATTCTTGAATTCTTGATTGATATAATAATATTAGATGTGCAATATCTATTGAAATATTAGTGAATGTATTGACTAAGTTGGTAAAGTTAATTGAATCATATTTCTAAATGTGTATTTATGCTTTCTTTGGTGTAGTTTTCTGTGTGTGTGTAATAACTACCTCAAATAATTCACTTATTTGATCCATAATATCCTCATCAAGGGTATGCAATAGCTTCCCTAAAAGGAGAAACCTTTTTTTGAGGGGTGTGAATTTCCTACATCCTTGTTTCCTTAGACTTCATAGCTATGTCTTCCTGCATGTGTGTTATTACTGCTAGCAATAGGTATAGGTTTTGGAAAGCATAGGTCTATTCAAAAACCAACCATGGAAGTAATTCCCAAGAACCATAGAGTTTCCTTTTCTACCCTATTGAGAGGAACCTAGTACTCACACTCACATAACACCGGGTTCTTAGATGCATTACAATGGGCTATGCCCTCTTATTTATACTAGTTCCCATATACCCAACTCCTCCTTCTTATGAATGTGGTACTAAACCACTATTCATTATTCTACTACCTGGTAACCAAATAGTTTCATTTGTTATTAATGCTCAATTACAAATGACTTCTTGGATATATTACAATGGGTTATGCCTTCTTATTTATACTAGTCCCCATATACCCAACTCCTCTTTCTTATGCATGTAGTACTAAACCACTATTCATTATTCTACTAATTATCCCAAATATATCATATATATATACCCCTATATAGGTATGTTACACCTACCTTACCCTCTTGAGTTTGTTATTAAGACCCACCCATTCTATATTCAAAACTAGCCACCCATCCAACTCACGTAGAAATTCACTCTATTAGAAAGGCCAAATCTCCATCCAAAAACCTTTTCAACAACCTACATGACCTACCTATATTCTATAAATAGGTTAAAATACATCACATACCTAGAACTCATGCCCTATAGTGGAGCTTACCTCCATTAAGATCTTAAGATGTTAGAGGCTACCTCATTCGACTATAGTGTGCATAAAACCCACATCAATAGTACTCTATTGGCACTATAAGGAGGGCCTTGAACCCTCAATGATATAATTTATCCTTTGCATAGTGTTTTAATAGAGTCACATAGGAGAGTGACTAGATCTAAATCCTAGGTTAGTTTATTAGCATCACTGTTGACAAGTCATAGGAGACCTAGAGCTATGCTAATAACTCCATTTTAGAATAATCCACCACCTTCACTAGGTAACCCCTTACCCATAAGGAACCCTTTTCCTATTAATCAACCAATGGCTCAACAATATCCCTAGTTGGTTGGGTCTACTATCACCATCACAGGAGACATGCATGATTTTCCCTAAAATATTGAAAAATATCTACCATCCTTTTCTCCTTCAAGACCAAGGACCACAAAAGAGAATATCAAATATATTAAAGTTGCTTTAAGACTAATGAATTTATTTTATGAATATGTTTCATGTCAATTATCTCTTTTACTTTAATGGATGATGCTTATGATTGGTATTTAAATCTAATGGAAAAATCTATCACCAATTGCGAGGAATTTCAAACAACTTTTCTTGTGTAGTTTAGATAGGTCACCAATCTTGGATTGGTATATCAACACTTCACTAGTATGAAGAGGAAGCCTAATGAGTCCATCCATGATTTTAATGCAAGATGGAAAAATATGTATAACTGGTTGACTTCAAAGTATAAACTAAAAATGATATTATCATTAGAGATGTACAAGAATGCCTTGGACCCTATCATTATCATGTTTCTAATAAGAGCACCTACTACCAATACTTTGGCATTGACATTCAAAGAGGATATTAGCATCAATAAACAACTCAACCCATAGACACCTAGGTCACCTAACATCAATAATGGATTTCTAGTTCTTAATCTGATACCACATGTGAAGCAAAATGTTCTAATATACAATCAGAATCAATTATACACATTACCTCCACTGACATAGATGATGTAGCCAAATTTTAGACACTTAAACAATCATATGATAGATAATAATTACCAAAAAAACCAACATGCAACTGCACTCCTCATGGTTGTTCTATAAGGTGAAAACTCAAAAAAATCCAAATTGGATTATATTCAAAAGATGATCTAGAAGTTGATCAATGATTTTATAAATATGAAATGAAAGATGGGCAATGCCAATGCCCCAACTAGAAACCAAAATACTAGGTTTTAGATATATAACAAACCATTCAATATGCCTATAAATAAAATGGAGTATCCTAACGAGCTCCAAGAAATCAACATAGATGAAATGGCTCTCCCTAATTGGTGTAGGATACACAATATAGCCCAACATGGTGAGCTCAATTGCATTGAGTTCTATATAGCATTTGATATCTTTTAGAGGGAAGTAATTATATAGGATTATATGAATAATCTACCATAATATCATCAAGATCCTAGATATTCTAACACAACCATGTTATTCAAAACTCATAAGTTTCCCTTCCCAGGTGAAGATGATAATGAACTAGAAGATAATACAGGTAAAGTTCATGCTTTTTAGTAGTTCTAGAGAGTTACATACAACTTAAGGAACAAATAACCACTTACCACCTTAACTCCTCCAAACACCATGGAAATTCCTCCAAATCTTAAATCAAACAACAATTCACCCCCTCTAAAGGGGAATGATGAGCTTCCAAGCAAGGAAGAACTAAGTAAAGGAAGATATACCATTATGGAAGATATGAATAATATTAAAGAAAATATGACTCTCCATTATTTATCCCATATCATGGAACAAAAGGAATTGTTATGGAAATCCATTACTAGAAAGCCTCCTATGGAAAGAACTAGAGTAATTATGGATAACACAAAGGTTATTGATGCCAATATCATTCATAAGAGCAAGTTCAAAGTGCCTCTATTTATGCTAGCCATTAGAGAATTTAGTAAGAACACTCATAACTATTTGATTAATCCTGGAGCATGTGCAACTATTATGCCTACCTCTATATGTAAAAATCTTGGTCTCACTCCAAGCCCTTCAAAGAGGCCAGTCTCTCAACTGGACAAAATGGTAGTACCAATAGTGGGAGAACTAAATAATGTGCATATTCAAATAACATTCACACTAATAATTGAGATGACTATTTATATTATAGTAGTGGATAAACCATAAGGCTACAAATTATTGTTGAGTAGAGATTGGTCTAAAATGCTCAATGGATATCTTTCCATAGATTTCTCATAGATCTAGCTAACATGGAGAAGAGTTGTGAACTAGATCAGAATTGATAGAGAGACAAGAATGAAATATCCCATAATAGAATATAATGTGAAAAATGGAGAAGTAAAATATGACTCTCCCACTCTTGGTATTTATAATTTTACCACTCACAATCTAGCACAAAACCCAAAACTTCAAGGTTTAAATCAGCTATGGACTATGCACTTTGATGGAGCCAGGTCCAAGTAAGGATTGAGCATCAAAATTGAACTAATTTATCCTCAAGGTAAGATTTTATCGGTAGCTTATGTATTGTAGTTTTTTTTCACTAACAATAGAGCTGAGTATGAAGCTCTAATTTTGGGACTATGTTTGTGCTAAAGAACAATGTAAAGTAGATAAAGGTATTTGGTGACTCAACGTTGGTATTTCACCAAGTAAGAAACAAATATCAATGTAAATTGTCTTATTTAAAGAGATATAAGTATAGATCATGGGTTTTAATTGAAATATTTGAATCTTTTAACATAGTAGCTCTCTAAAGAGATTAGAATCAGGCCACCAATTCACTAGCTGCTACTACAACCAATATTGAGCTATTACAGAAGTCTAAGGTAAAGATATTCTCTATTGAATTGGTTCCTTTTCTCTCTGTTCGAGATAATGTATAAAATTTATAGGTCTTCAATGAATATTAACAAATTATTCAATTCTTAACTTATTTAGGGGATTTCAACTCCCAAATCATTGATGATAAGGACATTAACCACTTCTACCAAGAAGAAACAAACAAAGAGGGCATTCTCCAACTCAAAGATAATTAAATCCCAACTAGCTTAGTCTCCTTGGAAATACCATTTACTTATATCATTAGGCATATCATTTTAGATAGCCTAAGGTTGATGAATTAGACTTTAGGAGAGAAAACCTAAGAGATGACCATAACCCACTTTATGTAAATATTGGCCTCAATTGCACTGTGGATAAAAGATAATGAGTCAAGGATTTGATCACTCAATACAAGGATGTTATCACTTGCCATTCAGACAAAGGTAGAGGCTATTAAATCCTATTTTGGAGCCTCTTATTTAGTAACTCTCCATAATATCATTAGATGAATAATCTACCATAATATCATCAAGATCCTAGATATTCTAACATAACCATGTTATTCAAAACTCATAAGTTTCCCTTCCCAAGTGAAGATGATAATGAACTAGAAGATAATACAGATAAATTTCATGTTTTTCAATAGTTCTAGAGAGGTGCATACAAATTAAGGAACAAATAACCACTTACCACCTTGACTCCTCCAAACACCATGGCAATTCCTCCAAATCCTAAAGTAAACAACAATCCACTCCCTCCGAATGGGAATGATCAGCTGCCAAGTAAGGAAGAACTAAGTAAAGGAAGATATAACATTATGGAAGATATGAAGAATATTAAAGAAAATATAACTCTCCATGAGTTAGCCTAGATCATGGACCAAAAGGAACTGCTATGGAAATCCATTATTGGAAAGCCTCCTATGGAAAGAACTAGAGTGATTATGGATAAAGCAAAGGTTATTGATGCCAATGTCATTAATAAGAGCAAGCTCAATGTGCCTCTATTTATGCTAAGCATTATAGAATTTAGTAAGAACACTCATAACTATTTGGTTGATCCTAGAGCATGTGCAACTATTATGCCTACCTCTATATATAAAAATCTTGGTCTCACTCCAAGCCCTTCAAGAGGTCAGTCTCTCAACTAGACAAAATGGTAGTACCAGTAGTGGGAGAACTAAATAACATTTATATTCAAATAACATCCATACTAATAGTCTAGATGACTATTGATATTTTATTAGTGGACATATCATAAGGCTACAAATTATTATTGAGCAGAGATTGGTCTAAAATGCTCAATGGATATCTTTCCATAAATTTCTCATATATCTAGCTAACATGGAGAAGAGATGTGAACCAAATCAGAATTGATAAAGAGCCAAGAATGAAATATCCCATAATAGAATATAATTTCAAAAATTAAGAAGTAAAATATGACTCTCCCACTCTTGGTATTTATAATTTTACCACTCACAATCTAGCACAAAACCTAGAACCTCAAGGTTTAAATCCGCTATGGACTATGCACTTTGATGGAGCCAAGTCCAAACAAGGATTGAGAATCAAAATTGAATTGATTGATCCTCAAGGTAAGAATTTCTTGGCAGCTTATAGATTGTAGTTTTTGTGCACTAATAATAGAGCTGAGTATGAAGCTCTAATTTTGGGACTACGTTTGTGCTAAAGAACAATGTAAAGTAGATAAAGGTATCTGGTGACTCAGCATTGGTAGTTCACCAAGTAAGAAACAAATATCAATGTAAATTGTCTTATTTGAAGAGATATAAGTATAGATCATGGGATTTAATTGAAATATTTGAAGCTTTTAACATAGTAGCACTCTGAAGAGATCAGAATCAGGCCACCAATTCACTAGATGCTACTACTACCAATATTGAGCTATTACAGAAGTTTGAGGTAAAGATATTCTCTATTGAATTGGTTCCTTTTCCCTCTATTCTAGATAATGTAGAAAATTTATAGGTCTTCAATGAATATTAATAAATTATTCAATTCTTAACTTATTTAGGGGATTTTAACTCCCAAATCATCGATGATAAGGACATTAACCACTTCTACCAAGAAGAAACAAACAAAGAGGCCATTCTCCAACTCAAAGACAATTGAATCCCAACCAGCTTAGTCTCCTTGGAAAGACCATTTAACTTATATCATCAGGCATAGCATTTTATATAGCCTGAGGTTGATGAATTAGACTTTAGGAGAGAAAACCTAAGAGATGACCATAACCCATATTATGTAAATATTAACCTCAATTGCACTGTGGATAAAAGATAATGAGTCAAGGATTTGATCACTCAATACAAGGATGTTATCACTTGAACCTATGAAGACATGAAGGTGTGTGAATTATAGGTCATCACTCACATAATTTCCCTAAATTAAGACCATAAACCATTTAGACAGAGGTAGAGGCTAGTAAATCCTATTTTAGAGCCTCTTATTCAGAAGGAAGTGGAGAAGTTATTAAGTGCCAAAATCATCTTCCTAATCTGACATTCTACCTGGGTGCCCAATTTGGTCCTAATTATAAAGAAGAGTGGTGAGATTATATTATGCATAAAATTCAAAATTTTGAATAGGGCTTCTGAGAAAGACAATTATCCTCTACATTCTCTAGATGAGGTAATACAAATAATGAGTGGTTCTAAAATGATGTCCTTTTTAGATGGATTTTTAGGCTATAATCAGGTACTAGTGCAATCTAAAGATAGAATGAAGATGATTTTTACCATGAAATGGGGTACTTATGCATATAAAAGGATATTGTTTAGCCTAATCAATGTAGGAGTTATCTTCCAGCATGCCATAGATCATGCTTTCAAAGGACTAACAAGAAAATGCATAATCATTTATATAGATGATCTTACAATGTTTTTAGAAAATAGAAAAGATTACATAAGTCACCTGTATTCCATATTTGAGAGGTGCAGAAGGTTCATGATTTCATTAAACCCCCAAAAAAGCATATTTAGAGTCATTGAGGGAAAACTAATGGGACATATTATCACAAAGGATGGAATCACCATTGATCCTAAGAGAATCCAAGCAATTTTAAAATTTTTGAAACCAAATAGCAAGAAGGAACTCAAGTCATTCTTTAGGAAAATCAACTTCATGAGGAAGTTTATTTTAGAGTTTGAAGAAATCATCAAGCCTCTAAATGCCATGCTCAAGTAAGATGCCAAAATTGAATGAAAAGCTAAATCCATAAAGTCTTTTCAAGACATAAAAGATGCCATATCTCAAGCTCCAGTATTAATTGTCCTAGACTTCACAAAATAGTTATATATGTATTCATTCACTTTAGAACACACTATTGTTGTGGTTATCACATATAAGAAGAATAAAACTAAGCATCTAATTGCTTTCATGAGCACAAATTTGGAGGATGTAGAGCTCAAATATTTTACGATCGATAAGTAGATTTTTGATCTTGTTAAAGTGGTGAAGAAATTTTGACATTACATCTTAAGGAACAAAACCATTTCTATTATACCCAATCCCATTATCACCATGTCACATAATGAGTTGAGAAAATGTCAAGGTAAATAAATGGCCAAGCTCTAAGAATTCAACATAGAGATCAGGCTTGCAAAGATCATTAGAGGTTAAGGTATTGTTCAACTCATGACTAAGCCTGATCCCTGAATCACCATTGAAGAGGTATGTTTTTCACAAGTTTCTAAAAGAGAAGGGTATACATATATAATCTAGTATTTACTTATAGGAACTTGCCCCTCATAGCTTAATAGAGAAATAAGAAGAGCTTTAAGTCTCAGAACTATTCATTTCATGATCAAGAAGGGAGTCCTCTATGGAAGGAACTATGAAGGTATTTATCTTAGATGTGTATCTATAGAGGAGGATAAAGAATTCTATAGAACATATATCAAAAGAAAGCCAGTGGTCACCCTATTGAGAATACCACAACCCATACAATATTGAGGTTGGGTTACTATTGGCCAACCATATTTAAGGATGCACATATGTACATCAGGTCCTACTATGAATGTTAGGGATTAGACAAAAGAGAAGTGCATGCAGTAATGCCTCTATATCCAGTTTTGAAGGAAAGCCATTTTCACAATGAGGTTTAGACTTCATTGGTGTAATCAACCCAAATTCCTTAATAGGCCATAAATTCATGCTTACAGATGAAAAACTATTGTACTAGATGGATGGAAGTAGTAGCCACAAATAATAGTAGAGAACAAGACATGATTAAATTTCTAGAGGAATATATAACAACTATGTTTGGCATGCCCATCTCTTTGGTGTGTGATAATGGACCAAATTTTATATCAATAGATTTCACTGAATGGGCACATGAAAATCATATCATAATCAAGTCAAATTCCAACCACTACCCTCAAGGAAATGGATTCGTAGAGTCAAAAAATAAAAATATAATTGATGTAATCAATAAATCAGTAGGGTACAAGCCTAGGGACTGGCATAATTTACTAAAATATGCTCTTTGGACAGACCAGATGAAATATAAGTAGGCCTTGAAAGCTTTGCCCTACCTTCTAGTATATGGGCATAGACTAGTTTTCCCTATCACATTGAAACTACCCACCTATTATTTCATGAAATATTACATGGAACCAAATGTGAAAGTGGAATCAATATTGCTTGATATAATAGAAATGGAAGATTTGAGGACTGAAGCCTTGCAAGCATTCAACAAAAACCAAGATGTAGTCAAAAGGTAGTTTGATAAAAGAGTAAAAGTCATAGAATTAATAATTTTAGATCTAGTACTACTATAGGATAAATCCCATGAAAATAAAGGACAACATGATAAGTTTGCCCCATTATGGATTGGACCCTATTAGATTTCAGAGATCATGGGAAATAACACATTTTATTTGAAAGACCTCCAAGGCTATGAGCTTATGTATCTAGTCAATGGATAGTTCTTGAAACATTACTTCAAAGCTATTCCATCTATGGATATTATTGATTGAATAAATTTAGATGAGTTTAGATATCGGACTAGAGTAGGTTTCTATGCTTTCGAGTTTAGATTTCCATGCTTTATAGTTTAGATTTTCATGATTTCTAGAGTAGTTTCCTACTTTTTATATTAGTTGTTATTTATTTTCTTTGGAATTCAAGTCTATTTTTACTTTAGTTATTTCCAAGATAAAATCCAAAACAACTAAGTTTAGGACTTGTATGAAAAGTCGAAAATTAATCTTGACATATTGGGGGTTAGTTTATAGATTGGGTGCATTTCTATGTTTTTGAGACCTTAGGATGAAGGGAAGTGATCACATGATCATTTTGAATTATGTTATAATTGAATATTTTTTCCAATCATGTAGAAGTTTTTCTTGAATTACTTCATACAAATTTATAAATTTTTATTATTTTATTGGATCAAATGTACTCATCATGTTAACTACTTGTTAGAAGTGACAATTCTAGGTTTAGATTTGGTTGGTAGGGACGTTCTAGTGTGTTTTATAGCTATATTAGCTCACTGGGGTTTCATCTCCTCTCTTTCCCATTGATATAAATGTAATAAGAACAAAACTAAAAAAATAAAATAACCAATGAGTTCAAAAGAGCAAAATAAAATTAAAATAGCTCACATGATGAAATAAGGTCAATAAACCACACATCATGGTTATAAAAGGACAATGGAAGGAGTAGAAAGGAAACCTAAGGTATTTCTATTGGGGATATGGACACCTATTTAGAATTAGAGAAATTCCTAAGCTTCACTTAATTTAATGATTTTTAACAGCTACTAGAATGAAACCTACAGCGTCATCAAAACCTCATGAAAAACTCATCAAACCAAGGACTAAATAAACTACACGTTTAACACACATAGATCTAAAGAATTAGAAGGCAAGTATGTTGTGTGAATTAACTTGGGAATATATTTCATGTTTCTAAATTAATTATTTTTATATGACATACTTCAATATTGATTTAAATATTTCAAGACCAAAGTTCTGGGTTCTTGAATACTCAGGAGTATTCCCCCTATAAGTTGTCATTTGTTGTACCCAATATCTCCCTTTTTATTTAAAGAGAAATGGGGGCCCAATTTTTTGAATTTTTATCTTAATATTGAATCCCTCTTTTCATATGTCTATTCAAAATCTATAAAATATAAGAGTTTCACTTTTGGCAGGATGACATTGTCATTGTGTTTTATAAGACTAACTTTTGTATTGTGGAGACTATTTCTTTGGGTTTATATTATTCAGGTTAACTCTTTCAACCCTTGTGAAAATTTATATTCTTGGGTAGTTATATTTTAGGTGGATTTTTCCCTCTTTCTCTCAAGATTAATATTTATAAATCCTTATTTTGTTAGGGAAATTATTACAGACACTTTGTCTGAAACAATTCTCTCAAAGGAATTTAGCCTACAGACTCTTTGCCTTATGGAATCTTGGACTACAAACATTTTCCTTGAGAAAATATCTAATGGAATATACATTTGAACATAATAAACCAACCCTTAAATATTTTTTAAATTAACCTTATCCTTACAAAAGTACCCTTAAATAAAATCAAAAGTACCCTTCAGTCATTACAAAGTATACCCCTATAGCAAATTTTTACCCTGAAGTAGACCCTTTGAATATTTTCCACATACCCTTTGGGACCTTTTTGAACTATCCCTTTAACCCTTTTGAAAGTTGCCTATGTCTTTTGAACTATCCCTTTAGCCTTTCCTAATTCAAACCCTTTACCCTTTTCGACCACCTCTTTTAAAGGCACATACCCTTTGGTTTTTATGTGATTGACCCTATGGGACTTTTGTCTCAAATACTTACCCTATAGGACTCATCATTAAAGATATTTATTTTGAACCCTTTTCCCCATTAAAAGTGGCCTTTGGAATTTATGTTTTTGACCCTTTTAATATGGACATACACTTCAATATTTATGTCCCAAGTCTTTAACCCTTTTCAAAGTGGCCACTTACCCTTCAAATATTTTGAAAATGACCTTTCAACGCTTTCAAAGTGTCCACATACCCTTTTCCTTCTTAGGCATACCCTTCAAGACTTTTGTTTTGGGCCTTTTTTATTTATCCAATTCCTTCTAACATTTTGCCTAAGAGAAAATAGACCCCTTGGCCCTCTGAAACCTACCCTTCAAGACTTTTGAAATGACCCTTAGTTGTATGGAAGTACCCTTCAATAAAATCCAAAAGTTTCATCTGAACTTTTCAAAGTAAACCCTTCAAGACTTTTTTCATGGACAAAATTCCCTATGAAGTGGACCCTTCAGATCAAAATTACCCTTTAGGCAAATTAAAAGTGCCCCCTAGACCCTCAAAAATCCCTTCAGGATAATTTCTTTAGGAATTTTGCCCAGATGAATTCTTCAGATAAATTTTTGTAGACATTTTGTCTAAAACAAATCCCCTAAAATAATTAATATTTGGGCATTGACCTAAGAGAATTTTTTAACATACACCTTAGATTCTTTATTACTAGGTATACTACCAAGTCTCATCATACTTGGATAAAATAAAAGCAAAAAATATTTCCTATTAATAATTTAAATACCCCCACCAACCTGAGCTAACAAGTTTGAATTATACATTAAATAAATACCAAGTGAATATTACAAATTCATGTCACATGAACTGACATTTAATGTAGTATTTTATATAGGCAATACACCATGATTGAAAGCTATCACTACATTTGAGCTAAGTTGCATTCAAAGTATTTTACTATCTTACAATGATGAAGAGCCCTAGTTTCCACTTTGAGAGTATATTATGAGTGAAATGATGACTAAGCTAGAGCCAAGTTATTTTCACCAGCATACATAACACATAAGAGAAGCACAGAGTAGGAAACAATGGCATCTACATCCAAAACATTCTAAGGTAGTAGTTTTCCATCCCCATATTCTATTAAATAATCTACATAATTCATGGATACAGTCTTCAATGCCATGGTGTTTGGAGATAAATAGAGGAATTATTCAATATTATGGGATGTCATTGATTCATTGGACATGTTTTCACTAGAAGATGATATGATACTAGCAGATAAATTATTCATCAAAGAATTATGAGTATTTAAATGATAGAGAGTACATTTTTTTATAGAATCACTCTTTTTTGGCAAGATATCATATTTTTTCTTTTTTGGTAAGATATCGTAGGATGTTTTCATGTATCACTCTAATAACAATACAATGGTCGCATGTATTTTAGGGATAGATTTTCAAATATATTTTTCATTAAGTATACATGATACCTACTTTGACAAACACACATTGGTGCAATTTAAAATAGAGACCTTGATGGATAAGGTGTTATCTTTGTGGCTCCTCCTGAAACCAGACCATCACATGGAAATGGAAGAAGTCAAAAGGAATAATTATAATTGATAGATTCAGGATGGCGATTCACATCTATATGGCTCTCCTCAATAGATTATATGGTATGCCTAGCATTCTTTTTGTCAATTTAGATTGGGTGTCATTATTATATATGATGCTTACACATGATGTTGTATATTCCCTAGGTGAGATAATAAGCTTGTGGTTAAGGGACTAGATTATCCATAGAGATAGGCACCCCACATCTATAGGAGATTTATTCATGATGTCATAATTATTGGATGCAATCATGGGAACATGTTACAAAGACCTTGGTGCATTATGGGCTCTTGCCATAGACTATGAGAAGAATAGGATATGTGATCACTACCAGTTCATGCATGTTTATTACTATACCAAGCACATGGTGAGAATCTTTGAGGATGTTTATCTTTAGATTTGGAAAGCTATTCATGGCTCACCCAAGCCTCAGATTGGGCATAATATTGTGAAGCACTTGGTTGGGAAAGGGGATTATTTCCTCTACTTAAATTTTACTGTCATCATGGTATGGGGAAACAAGGTTGGCACCTTATGTCTTCCAAGGTTTGCTCTAGATAAGTTAGCTAAATAAGAGATTGCCTTCCAATTATGGAAGAGTATTGAGGAATATTTATCAAGGTAGAAGAAATCCTTATATTTTGGTCATCTCATAACCATTGGTAGGATGACATACATGATGATAAATCACTTTGAGGAAGTTAGTGTCAAATGTAAGAGTTATCCTTTTCTTTCACTTCCACATAGAGACTAGGATCCACATGGGCTGATCCAGAAACACATTCATGAATTCAACATCCAATATAGTCATGAGCCTTATGACTATGATTTCATATTTTTAAATGCCATAGTAGATGAAGAAGTGTTATAATGGTCATAAATTATTAGATTATAGGATAATCATCTGATAATAATCCAAGATGACCCTTCAGTTTCCACTAGGGAGATGGATAGCAAAAAGGTAGTTTTCAAAAGGTGAAAACATTCAGATTTTTGGATAGGACAGTTTGAGGAGCAATCTAAGGACAAAGCTACCTCCTCCTCCTAGGGACTTCCTCTAAATTTGATGTTTAAATTAGTAAAGGAGCTTGGGCTACCTGAGCCCAGTTTAACCAAGGGAGAACAAGTAGGGGACCCCATCAGTCTTGACTCTAATGAGGAAGAAAGAGAATAATAAGTGCTTATTGTAAGTTCTAGTCAAATGTCCTCTTATATGCACTTAATTCATATTATTACATCCATTGTGATAACAACTCCAAGAATAGCAGTATCATCACCATAGGACTCCCCCACTCAATCAAGGACCCCTTTGGTTTACAAGAGAAAGCCTAGGATTGTTATGGGAAGTCGTATAATAGAGGCATCGTATCAATTGTATACTCTACCTCCACATTCAAAATTGACTAGGGGAGATGTGGTGATTATCAAATACATTGAAGATGATTTAGATGAGGAAGCTAAGTTGGATATAGCCATGGCTATGAGCCTCTAGGTAGAGGTGGTGGAACTTGATTTTTTAGGTGCCCAATCTTGTCTATTTTCTTTTGTTTTTTGTACACATCTTTGAATAGTCTAACTTTGTGGAAGTTCCCACATCCATTCCCTCCACTTCCACTACTACTATTTATCCCTTTATCTTCACTTCTATCTTATTCACCACATAGGCCCTTTTGGTTCCTACTGGCATCTCCACTATTAGAGATCTTGATAAAAGTAAAGTGTCTAGGAAGGTAAAAATAGCTCTGACCACGTCACAGCTCCACATTCAAACCACTTAAGTCACCCTTCCACTACTAACTACCACTTCCATAGAGGAGGCCAAAGTGATAAGCACTAGTAGGGGGAGGAAGGCCAAGCCCTAAATAGTCATGTTCCACCCACTTCCTTAATTTGGATGAGTGGATTGGTCCAAAATCATATGGTCTTCCCTTATAAATATCCTCACTAAATCTGATAGGAAATAACAAAAGGCTCAAGAGGAGGTAGATGAATAGTTTGTTATCACAACCTCTAATGCATCCCAACTAGATATTACTTTATGGGTAGTAGAATTGAGGAGAAAAGATTCTCAATTTCCATACTTCAAGATCACTAAGCTTCCAACTATTTCCACCTTTTTTTATCCTCTAAATAGAAGCATCCAAAGGGTGAAGAAGAGAAAATTAGAAGATGATAAAGGCACCTAGATCATCCTTAAAGAGAGACAATAGGTGTCCTCCCTTACCAAAAGATAAAACAAATAGCCAGGGCAATCTTTTTATGAAGAAAATTTAGCAGACCTAGCTCAAGCACACAAGGATTTCATAGTTACAATACACAATTGCACAAAACTCGCTCGGTAGGAGCTAGAGGTAGAGGTGCACGTATTAGAGAAGGAAGTGGAACAACCTAAGGAAAATGCCAAAATAGTGCACATTGCTACTAGTATTGAAGATAAGGTCTAGAAGGTAGCTTCAAGATGTAAAAAATCCCTTGAAGTTATGGAATTTATGAGGGATAAGATGTCCCCTCATGTGATCCAAGTTAATCAATTGTTCAACTCTCTGAGAGATGATAGTGCAAAACTAAAGATGCTAGTTGTCTATATAAGCAACTCCCTATATAGTCATCTCAACCTAATGACTATACAAGAGGTATCTAATGCCTTAAATATGGTACTCATTTGGAAGGAGGAGGAAAAATATTGGTTATAAAATTTTGGGGCTTTAGTCCCTAGATATCAGGCACATAAGGCTCAAATTCTTTGGATTTTGCATGAGCTAAAGTTATCTAAGGTTAAAGACTCAACTAGTAAGATAATTAGAATAATCAATTTTGATAAGCTTATCCAAGAAGTGAATTATGAGTTCAAGTAGAGATTTAAATGTTTAAAAATTGAGGAAATTTAATCATAATTAAGCAAGGCTCAAAAAATGATCACCAAAGTTGATATCTTCAAGAATAAATTTCAAATAACCAAGGAAGAGCATGAAAGATCCTTGGATAGACAAAGAGAATACATCAGCCATCACTACTAAATTTAGATATAATATGAAATAATCATGGAGTGGTGCATAAAGTATATGAAGATAATGAAGTGAGGAAGAAGTAGGCTTCAGGCAATGCAACTATGTCTCTAGTTACCACATTGACTTCTATACCAACTAAGGTTGATATAGGTGGATCCATGTTCACTCTAAAAATTAAGTCATTAAATTGTAGTTTGATCATTACCACAATGTAGAGCTCATAAATATCTTTTTGATTCATTTTTAATGGACCAATTATGAGTCCATATGCAAAAGTTATTGACAGTCAAAGTTGTGGTCAAACCTGGTATAAATGATGACATGGCAAAATAGACCAATTAAATTCTAGCTTATTAATTCTCTCATTCTTCACATATTATAATTAATTGGTATTTTTATAATTATATGGAAGACCAAAAATTAAATATGTGGGATATTATCAAAATTGCATATAAAATTGTAATGGGATAATATAAATCCCATAAAAAAAGGGTGGAGATAAATATTATTAAAAAAGGGGATAATGTTAAATCCCACAAATAATGGTCTTGGAATAATTATGAATATTATTTAAAATTTTAAAGGATAATCATCCAAGCCCACCTTTTATGGACTCATGAACCTATATAAAGGGGTTAAGAGTTCATTTTGTAATCAAGTTTTGAATGTATTTGAAGACTGAGTGCTAAAAGGGTGTTATAGAGCCATAGAGAGATTTTTAAAGGCCTCAAGCTATATAATTTTGGTTTGAGAGTATCTCTTTGGTAGAGTTAAGCCTAGAAAGATGATTCAAGATAATTCTAAACAAATTGTAGAGATAGTTTGTGACAATTTAATGGATAAATCCTCACTTTGAGTGAATCCAGAGATGTAGGCCATTGTGTTGAACTTCATTATCAAATTAGTTCGATATTTATATCAATTTGTCTCATTTATTATTATTGAACTCTTTAAATTTAGTATATTATGGATATTTCAAATCCATTATTAATTTTTTTAATAATTTAAAATATCTATTTTTTATTAAATCATGAATTTAAGGTTTCAATCCATTATTCAAGTGTGTTTTTTGCTGCTACAACACTTGATTGTTATTTATTATGGATCAATCTTTTGGTATCAAAGTAGAATTGGTATTTAACAATGTGGATTTCTAGTGTATGTTGACAAACTCAAGATCTAGGTGGGGTGAAGGAGAATTGGCTGAGTATAATCCAGAGGTTGGATCAAGATGAATTGTGGAAATGGGAGATGACTTCAAGTCTGAATAATCTTTTTGATAGGCCTTCTTGGAAATAAAGGATATGGTTGATGAGTTGTATCATGAAAGATGAAGGAAAATGGAGCATGATGAAGGTGGTAAATTTTTTGAGAAACCTTCCTCTTCTTTGAATAATGGTAAAGACAAAAAAGCCATTGAATCTCTTCCTTCACTAAATCTAGATATTAAGTTTAAATTGCCAATGTTTAATGGTGAGATTAATGCAAAAAAGTTGGGTAAATGGATAAATAAAATTGTAGTATATTTTAGGGTCCATAATATTGTATATGATGAGGCTAAAATTCACTTAGATAATCTTTGAATGGGAGAAAAACTCTCATCTAGTGGGAGAGTAAGTTGAATGAAAACAAGCTTAACATAGGTAGCTTGATTTCCACATGGAGTGAAATTGTTGATGAACTCAAAAAGAAATTTTATCCTTTAGGCTATCTATAATAAGCTATGATGGATTAGCAATCCTTCAGACAAACTAAAGGCTAAAGTGTTCAAGAATAAACACAATAATTTAGGAAAAAGGCTTTACTTTTGAATATTCCTCTTTATACATAGGAAACACTACTTAAGTACATAGGTGAGTTGCATAGTTACTTGAAACACATGATTCTTATTCTCAATCCCAATAATTTAGATGAAGCATATGTCAAATATATTCATTTGGAGGCTAAAGGAAAACAAACAAAAGAATATTTTCTTAAAGTTAAAAGTAATCAAATTGATGTTAAGCATTCTAAAGGGCCAAGTTATGGAAAGCGTAAAAAAATATACTATTATTGTTCATAAATATGAGGGTAAGCCATTTTGTAATCATTGCAATAAAAATAATGATGAGTCTAAGTGTTAAAAATTACATCCTAAGTTAATACCTAATAGGCTTAGCAAGAAGAATAAGAAAACTAATGATATGGTTCAGGATTTGGGTTCAAATTCAAGGGATGAAACTAAGATCATAGCCATGAGTATGCAAAATTGTTCTTCTCTTTCTATTTCTAGCACCAAGTCATCTAATGATGCTTCCTCTTCAAAATAAAAATCTGTCCATGATGATAAGAAAAGAAATGAGTTGTTCCAAATTAGGGTTATTATAAAACATACTAAGATTAACACTCTATTTGATAGTGGATCACATGAAAACTTGATTTATGAGGAGATTATTAAAAATTTAGGCTTACAAACCAATTCCCATCCAAAACCCTATCCACTTGGTTGGGTGTGTGATGATGTAAAGATGCAAGTAACCAAAACTTGCAGATTAAAATTTACCATCGCATCCAAGTTCATAGATGAAGTTGATCTGGATGTAGTCCCTTTGGACATATGCAAGAGTGTTTTGGGAAGCCCTTATCTTTATGATATAAAAGAAATCTTCTATAGGGAGGAGAATAAATACTTGATTGTTAAGGATGACATTAAATATATAGTCAGAGACAAGTCTTTCCTTGGTAACAATAGAGCAAATGAAAAGACTAGTCAATTCAAGAAAGACTTTTTGTCTCATGTTGGTTAAGTCTAAGGGAAAAGAATATTCCCAAGCTATGGAAAATTGTGATCCTAGACATAAGAAATAATTAATTGAAATCATTTCTAGTTCTGATGATGTGTTTTGGGATCCTAAAGGGTTACCCCCTAAAAGGGGAGTTCAACATGAAATTTAGCTTTTACAGGATTTTCCTCTCCCTAACATTGGCATGTACAGGTTATTGGTGGTGGAAAACAAGGAAATCAAAAGTATGTAATGAAACTTTTTGGAAAAGGGTGTTATTCATCCTAGTAACAAAGATTAGTATTGCTCTTTTTTTTCACTTCTTGTTTTGAAATATCCATTTGAAATCAATAAGAATGCAAGTGATTATTCTATGGGATCTGTCTTGATGCAAGGAAAGAAGCTAGTATGCTATCATTTTGAGACCTTCACATGTGCAGTAAGAAACTATCTAAATTATGATAAGGAATTGTATGCATTCATTTAGAGTGTTAAAAAGTGGAAAGATTAATTGATGGGAAAATAAATAGTGATACATACAAATCATTAACCCCTCCAGTATGTCCATTCATAGGCCAAGATACAATAGTCTAGGCATTTCTATTGGATGGGTTTCCTAGAGCAATTTCATCTTGTGACTAGGTATAAGAAAGGTATATAGAATAAATTTGTTGACATGATTTCTAGATCTCCTATGGTAGTTGCATCTATTCTTTTACAACATGGTTCTTTATCTCATGAAAGTTATAAAGAACAATATTTTGATGATGTTGATTTTAAGGATGTGTACAAGGACTTAATGAGTGGTTAATAGGTAGAATAATCAGATTATCATGTGCATAATGGAATTTTGTATTATTTGGGTAAACTATGCATTCCTTAAAATGAAAGGGTGCACATGATTAGGGAAGCACATACTTCTCTTATTTTTGGTCATTTTGGAGTTGGTAAAATGGTTTCACATTTGAGAATGTATTGTTACTAGCCCCATATATAGGAAAATGTTGCCAAATATATCAAGGGGTGTGTTCTTTATGCCACAAGCAAACCTAGTAACAAGAAACTGGGACTTTATACTCGCTTACCTATTCTTACCCATCCTTGGGAAAGTATTTCCATGGAATTTGTAGGGAGTTTGTCTATTTCATGAAGAAAACATGATTACTTGTATGTGGTAGTGGATAGATTTAGCAAGATGTATGTTTTGACCAGTTGCACTAAGCAAATTATAGGAGAAGGTATGACACACTTATTATTTCAATATGTATGGGTTCATTTTGGTTTGCCCACTTCTATTGTTTTTTATCGAGATTCTTGATTTCTTGGGGAATTTTTGTCAACACTGTGGGAATTAATGGACACTAAGTTGAATAAGATCACTGCATTTCATCCACACACCGATGGTTAGACAAAATTTATAACCTGTATAGTGGTACATTTGCTTAGGGGTTACTGCAGTAAACATCCCAAACTATGGGATGAACATTTATGCTATATGCAATATGCTTACAATTGTGCATTTCATTCTTCTACTATAAAATCTCTTTTTCAAGTTTGTTATGGATACTTGCATAAATATCCTCTAGATGTTTGTTATGGATATGATTATGTTATATATGAATGTAATGATGTTTTTAAAGCCAAGAAGTTCATTGAAAAGATACAGTGGGGACACTAGACTATTTGAGATTAGTTGGAGAAAATTTAGGCAAAGTACAAAGCAAGACATGATAAACATTGTGTTGATCACAAGTTTACTATAGGTGATTTTGTATGGCTTCACATCAGTAAGGAAAGGTTGACAAGAGAAGGTAAAAAGTTGAAACCAATTTGGTATGATCCTTTTCAAATTATAGAAAATACTAGTAAAAATGATTTTTGGTTAGATTTGTCATCTTATATGTAGATTTATTCAGTTGTGAATGTGGAAAATCTAAAATTGTATGAGCCTGTGATGATTGTAGATCATGATGAGAGTGTATCTATTCTTTTTGTTGATGATTTTTTTCTTGAGTATCTAACAGGATTGTAATAAGATATAATTCTTGACAAGAAGGTTTAGACTTCATGAAGAGGAGATGTTAGTATCTTAAAGTTTATCTCAAAGGGATACACCCAAACAAGGCCAAATGGGTGGAAGCTAGAAAAGTGAGGGAGAAATACCCTCACCTCTTTACCAATTAAATCAACTTTTGGAGGTCCAAAATCTCTTATTAGGGAGGACTAATCTAGGTGGATCCATATTTTCTCCAAAAATGAAGTCATCAAATTTTAGATTGATCATTTCCACAACATATATCTCGTTAATAGCTTTTTGATGTATTTTAAATAGACTAATTCTAAATCTGTATGTGAAAGTTATTGGTAGTCAAAGTTGTGGTCAAACTTGATATAAGTGATGACATGGCAACATAGACCAATTAAATACTAGCCTATTAATTCAATCATTCCTCACATATTATAATTAATTGGTATTTTGATAATTATATGCAATCCCACAAATTAAATATGTGGGATATTATCAAAATTCCATATAAAATTGTAATGGGATAATATAAATCCCATAAAAAAGGGTGGAGATAAATATTATTTAAAAAGGGGATAATGTTAAATCCCACAAATAATGGTCTTGTGATAATTACTAATATTATTTAAAATTGGAAAGGATAATCATCCAAGCCCACCTTTTGTGGACCTATGAACCTATTTAAAGGGGTGAGGGGTTCATTTTGTAATCAAGTTTTGAATGTATTTGAAGACTCGGTATTAAAAGGGTGATATAGAGCCATAGAGAGATTTTTAAAGGCCTCAAGCTATATAATTTTGGTTTGAGAGTATATCTTTGGTAGAGTTAAGCCTAGAAAGATGATTTAAAAGAATTCTAAATAAATTGCAGAGATAGTTTGTGATAATTTAATGGAGAAATCCTCACTTTGAGTGGATCCAAAGACATAGACCATTGTGTCAAACTCCATTATCAAATTGGTTAAGTATTTCTATCAATTTGTTTCATTTATTATTATTTCACTCTTTAAATTTAGTATATTATGGATATTTAAAATCTATTATTAAATTATATAATCATTTAAAATATCAATTTTTTATTAAATCATGAATTTAAGTGTTTTTTGCTACTACAACACTTGATTGTTATCGATAACGGATCAAAGGTGCATGCAACACTTTAAATGAGTAAGACTTAATACGCTGAATCTCACACATGTATAATTTTTTAATGGTGAAAGTACTTAGATTTTGAGTGGATAATTATAAATAATTAAAGTTATATTTTGTGTACATTCACATATTACATAATTTTGAAAATTTAATTTATTTATTTTTAATTTGTAGTTCTCTTTTAGATGGTTTTAGACTGTAGTTAGAACTACATGTTCTAACTGACACTTGTAACCACCTGCATGGACTTAGAAGATGAGGTGACCCCTTCCCCAAGTCTTTATTTATAATTGTAACTCAACTCAATTAGAGCATCAAAAGATTTTGGGAATATAAAGTAGCAAACAATTTTGATCATCAAAAAAGGATCTTGAGTATTTTTTTCCAATTCCATGCAATTATTTGTTATTTTTGTGGTTGTATGATTCAATAATTTTTAGTGTGCTATAGATGTGAGTATATTCATGACTTATTGATTGATATAATAATCTTATATATGTATAATCTATTGAAATATTAGTGGATGTATTGATTAAGTTGGTCAAGTTAATTGAATCATATTTATGAATGTATATTTATGCTTTCTTTGGTGTAGTTTCTTATGTGTGTGCAATAACTACCTTAAATAATTCACTTGCCTAAGCCATAATATCTTGATCAAGGGTGTGAAATATATTACCTAAAAGGATTCATATTTTTCTAAGGCATGTGAATTTCTTGCATCCTTTTTACCTTAGACTTTCTAGCCATGTCTCCCTACATGTATGTTATTGTTGCTAGCAACATGTATAGGTTTTGGAAAGCATAGGTCTATTTAGAAACCAATCAAGGAATTAATTCCCAAGAACCATACAAATTCCTTTTATACCCTACCTTACCCTCCTTTTGAGTTTTTTATTAATACCTACCCACTCTATATTAGAAACTAGCCACCCATCCAACTCACATAGAAATTCACTTTGTTAGAAAGGCCACACCTCCATCCAAAAACCTTGTTAATAACTTATATGCCCTAACCCTATTACATAAATAGGTTAAAACACACTACATACCTGAAGCTCATTCCCTAGATTGGAGCTCCCCTCCATTAAGATCCTAAAATTTTAAAGGCTACCTCATTTAACTATAGTGTGCATAAAACCCACATTAACAACCTATACTTGTCAACACTTTACAAAAATTGCATAGACTAATAACATGAAGTTAGGTGCATTAAAGGACTGAAAAATGATAATAAAACTCATACATTCTACAAACAAACTCTCATAAGGCATACCAACATTCAACTAATAAATCTACAACTATTATTTTATTGATTCAAAAAGGCAAGGTATAACTTTGGTAGAGCTTTACTACACCTAGCTGAGGGATGAGAAAATAAGATATAAATGCCTACTTAAATAGAATGTTTGAGATAGAGGAGAGAATAATTTAGGCATAGGAAAGGCCATGAATGATACAAAGGTGGCACATGGTATTACAACAATCATAATCCCTCCTCTCATGTGTTGATGTCCTTCATTGACTCCCTTTTGGCATTGAAGTGAGATGTGGAGGCTATAAATTCCATATTTGACATCATTAAAAGCTTGAACACACCCAAAATATTTCATTATTCCATCCAATTATAGTTACTAGACATACATGGGGTGTTATTAGGCCTCTAAGAGACATTGAATAATTTCTCCTTTAATGTGAATGTTGACTTGACATTGAAACTATCTCTATTATTTCATAGTGGCATTTAATATGAAATGTGTTCACTTAAATTATAGTTATAAATATGTAAATGAGGCCCATTAATATCATTATTCCATTCCACACCTACTAGGTCCTTCTATCAGCTAATCAAATAGGCCTCATTTGTAATTTCTTCATTTTTACATATTCACTATTTAAATGACATGGATAGTTGAACCAGGCCTTTGAGTAATTTGAGAAGCTTGAAATCCTCCTTTACTAACCCTTTGTATCAAAAATTATACATTTCTCAACCATCCTTCACCTATAACTCATTTTCCTTGAATGTCTAGGCCACTTAAACTGGATTCATAGACTAGCTGCTTAGGAGGAGCTAGTAGAGATACTTATGAGCAGGTTAATCAACAATTATAGACTTTAAGGAGTATATAAAGTATTTAACTAACATTTCCCATAGTTTATAACTCTTTATTAGGTTTTAAAACCCATTTTATATTTAAAACTTTACAAATTTCCATTTTTGGAGGTGTTCGTACAGTCTCTATACAATCAGGTACCATGGTCATGAGCTCCTCTAAGTTGGAAACATGTTTTAGGTGTTAGAAAAGTATTTTTTAACTATTTTTATTTATTTCTCACTAAAACTCCCTAGTCAAGTCTCTATTAGGGTTTTAGAGGGGTTTAGGAGTACTTGGGAGTCTTAGTGATGGTTCATAGAGATTAGGGCCTGAATCTTTTAACCAATTATACTAAATACATGCTAATATACATATATAACTCCCTTGAAGTAATTGTATCTCCATGCAACTCATCCATATAGTTATGAGTCTTTAAAAATACTCTTTGGGTTGGAAACAAGCATCTTGAGTAGTGTTAGGGTGTTTACAAGCTAGAATGACTCATTTTGAGAACTCCCTGGAATCCAAATTGACCAAAAGGCTTTTAAACACCATGATGACCTTCCTTATGAAGGTTTAGGGCATCCTTGCTTCCCAAATTTCTCTTTTCTCCACCTTTTAGTGATACAATCCTAGTGGAGGTGATAGAATAGTCTAATTACACATATGAAATCTGAACTTTAACCCTAATCTTGGGGTTTTAAGGAACTCCTACATTTTTTCCAACTTGAATACTACCTTAGAAGCCTTAAGAAGTAGCAATATTGGCTTTATCAAACCTCTTGACCCATGATGAGTGCATATAACCATCAATCTCAATATTTTTTCCTACCTTCTTATATAATCAATCATGGAAGTCTCTTTAGATGACTATTAGAGGGATTTTTAGAATATTTAAGGCCTATACTATATGAAATTAGAAATTCATCATGTATATAAATCAATCCTAGCTTGGAGAAGATAGAGCATACCTATACTTCTGATTGGGGATATATTTTTTAAGCAGGGGCATGACTAATATGGGGATCTACTAGAACTAATTAGGTGTTCACTTATCATAATACACCATACTATCAAGGGTTACAAAGCCTACAATATAACACAATCACACAACCCCAAAAGAGTCCTAGGTTTAATGTTCACTCTATTTTAATAAAAAGAAAGTAAATCTAATATAGTGCACACCAAAGCTTGTGGCACAAAGTAGGGGTTAGAAATAAAACAATATAACTAAACATGCATAGAAGACATATACTCACATTAATGTATATGAAAACCTAATACATGGAAGAAATAAGCACAACTACATTATCTATCTACTCTTACAAATGAGAAATAAATTTAGGAATACCTACCTTGAAGATGAACCCACTGAGCCTTAATCTCTCCCTTCACCAAGGTGCTTCACAAGAGATTATTATAAGGATAATAAATAAAAATAAGCTCTAGGCTACATAACCTATCTATTAATCCAAAAGACTTCTCTAAAAGATAATATTTATATCTCTAAAGAAAGTATAGAGCCCTAAGTTTTATTCCTCAAGTAAAATGGTCAATAAGTAGATGTTTGTTTGTACTTATTCTTCTTTGATTCTCTTCTTACAAATGGTTGGAAATGAACTTATATATATAGGTGGATCTTGCCCTAAATTCTCCTTAAAATGTTGACTATATAGGGTTGACCTAGTCGACCCTGTATGTTTTTGGGGATAATTCACTAAGTCTGATCTAGGTCGGCTAAAAGGATAACAAACCTAAAAAGTGAAAAATACCCCTAGACTGTATAGGGTTGATCCAATTGACCTAGTATAACCAACTATCCAAAAGGGAATTAAGGTAAGAAAATGAGTATGGAAAGAGAAAAATGACTAGAATGGGTAAATATGAGAAGAATAATCTTAGGTTTAATGTTTCTAGGGAATGAGTGTGTAGATGGTAAGTGGCAAAAGGTAAAACAATCTTATAAAGCACCAATGTTTTGCCCATCCCCTTTCCCAGTGCATCCTTTAATGCATGCACTTAGAGATATTAAGACTTTAGGATTTACTATAAGATACAAAGTGTCAGTAATAAATAAAAGTTTGAAAATATTATGCGTATATATATTCCCCAATCAAAGTTCATCACATGTCACATAAGTGTAACACGGGATGGTGCTTCAAGAAATAGAACATGATAACACACAATGATGATGCTAAGTAAAGTGTAATAAGTAGTAAATAAGATAAAGTAAAAGATAGAATTTTAAAACACATATCTTTACTTACCTTAGTATTTTAGATAAATAAGTAGACTACAAGAGATGTGAAGGCATCCAATGTTAAAAACACTAAGTGAAACTATAGAAGTTAGTGCAAAAAAAATCCAAAAATCACAATTTCTAGAAGATAGGCATATGATAGTGGAAAATATTCTCTACATCTTCATGAATCCAATGCATTTTACAATTTTGAAAATGGATGAATAAAAACAAAGATATAATAAAAAGAAGGAATCTATAGGAAAATAGTTGAAGAATTTGAATTTCTAAAAAGTGTTTTTAAATAGGGGAAAGAGAAGTCATTTCGTTATTTTTAATTGTGAAAGAGAGAGAAAAGAGATTTGGAGACCAAATGAGCTAGGATGGTGAAGATGATAGGATAGACAGGGAGGGGCTCTAGGATTGGTAGTGGGTACACTACAGGTATGCAACTATGAATCTTAGGCTAGCTTTTAAGTATTTTGTTGAATTTAGAGAATTTTTAGAAAAAAATAATATCTAGCATTTCTAGATGTTAGAATGAAACAAAATTAGATTCTATAAATAACAAATAGAAAAATGGGAAATGGATCTATAGGATTTAGGAAGATAATGACAAAAATTTATCCAAAAACAACTGGGTCAACATCCAAAAACAATTGGGTCAACCTAGTTGACCTAGTAGGCTAAAAATAGTCAAAATCTGCAATGCCAACCCAGTAGGTTTGTGTCAACCCTATACATTTTTGTATAATGTCAACCTAATACTATTTTTAAATTGATCTAAAAAGTTTAGAATGACAACGTAGTACTAGGGAAGGGAAAATAAGAGGTTGACTTATATTTTTAAGTCAACCAAACTAAAAATAAGGAAATTTTTGTCAAACTAGGTTGACCAAAGAACCATAATTGTATGTACAAAAAGCCGAAAGAAGGCTATAATGGCCTAAAATGACCAAGTAAGGGAAAAAAAGGATTGGGTAGGCTAAAAATAGGTAACATTGATATAATTAAAGTAGTTTAGGCTTGTTTTTTATTAAAATTATAAAAAGAATGTATTTTGACTATACATGACCTGGAAGATCTAATACATCTTTTATTATTTCTTGGTTATAGGGATGACCCCAGTTTTTGAGGTTGGTAGATGTGTCTTGGCTACTAGATCTATGAGAGCATCTAACTATAGGATACAAATCTAGGCTAGTAGCTATAGGCCTAGGAGGGATAGATGATATGTGTAGGATTCCAATAAGTTCAAATCTATTAGTCATGTTCCTTGGATGCTAGGAATGATTGAATAATACATTTAAATGGGAGATGGATGGGGATATGGTAGAGATAGCTATCATGCTAGATGATGTGCATTCCATCCTAGGCATACCAATGATAAGATCACTAGTGACTATAGGCATACTAGATAGCATGGAGGAGAGGAGAGCCTTAGCCATGTGGGCTATAGGCTTAGATATGATATTATGAGGTAGATAAGTTAGCATGTTTGATGTTTATGCATCACATATTCTATATATTTGGAATGTTGTGATAGGACTTGTGACATAGTGAGTGTTATGTCACAAGTCATGTGGTAAGGTACAACTATTTGTGGTAGCCTTAATCAAGAGGATTCTAGAGGAGAGCATACTATATGATCTAGGTTATATCATCTAGGTATAACTTTTATATGACCTATATGAGGTGTTGGTTAGAGGGGAGAAATATATAGGACCAATCATATTGTTGATAACTTATATCTATGAGAGTTTTTCCATGTATTAGTCAGCTGGGTTGCCCCATATAATAAATAAAGGTCACCTTGAGTGTAGAGATGGAGAGAGGACTAGGTAGCATGAGCCGTGTCCCACATCATAGTACTACAGACTGTGAGATGTGCAGACATAGTGTAGAAGCCATATGAAGACATAAAAACTACATGGTCGAGCTAGTACATAGTTATATTAGCTATAACGAGGATAGAGAAAAGGTGGTGATAGAGGAAGAACATAACTAGGCTCAATAGGAGGAGCAATGAGATGATAAATAGGGTAGGCTTAGTAATAGTAAGAGTAGGAACAATCTCAACTATAGTAGGAGTAGGAAGGGGCCCAACTATAGCAATAGCTAGAATGGGATCTTATAAGGGCTCTACTAAATGAGGGGTGAGATATACATAAGGTCTAAGGAGGGTTGCACTAATATTAGGAGTAAACCAACTATAATGATCAAGGAATCTAGAAAAATGGTAAGGCCTAGTCATAACACGATCCATGAACATACTCTTATGAGGAACCTCAAAAACTAGAGGTTTTAGCACCATCTCTACCCTATGATAAAGAGGAAAAATACTAAAATTATAAACTATAAATGAAGGAAGATGGGAAGATACATGAAAAGACTCAAGTAAATAAGAATGCTAATGGATAATCTCAGCATCATGAGCCTGTACAAGATCACCTAAGAGTGGATCATCTAAGGAATAACCATCATTATAATCCAAGGTGTGAAGATCAATGACACAAGTAGGGATGACCTTGTCATCTAAGGAAGTGTGGTGAATAGAATGTTAATTTTTGGTTAAGACTATGGGAATATCATTGCAAGGAGGCTTGAGAGAATGAGGCTATAAAGAAGTAGGAAGCTTCAAGATGAGATGAGGTGAGAGATTAAAAAAAATTAATATTTAGGTTAATCTCATTAGGATTATCATCACCAGAATCTAATATGTTAAGAGGAATGCTCCCAATGAGTTTAGAATGCCCATTGTAACCTTGGTTTAAATTAATGGGAAAATTGAGACACTAACTCATAGAATGGAACACTGGGCAAAGGCTCAAGATTAGGAATATTGAAGACACCATAGTATTATAATTTTTAAAAATTTTAAGGGTAAGTAACATCATAAATCTTATAAATGGCTCTATTATGAGGGAATTTATGCATTGGTAGGCAAAAAAAGCAATAGCTCTCATACGGTGAGTTAATGGCCTACCACACAAGATGTTATAAGAAAGGGGAGAGTTAAATATCATCACCTTTACATGAATGGTGATAAGTGGGATGGTAATGGGAAGCCACTCACAATCTATAGGAGTCATTTTCCTTCTATCATATCCTTGGTAGGTACTATGTATAGACTTGAGATAACATTCTGAATATCTAAGAGTTTTAATGAAATTGAGAGAGGTAATGCTAGTATTAAAACCCTCATCAATCAATGGATGGTTAAATTGGTGTTTTATTATTTTTGGGAAACTAGGGTCTATTTCCTAAACAATAAAGGGTCTAGAGTAAAGGGAAAAAATCTAATTAAATATATTAAAATCTAGATTTATATTAATTTAATCAAATAAATTGCATAGGGAAAGAAGTAACTTATATAGAAAAATAGGCCAAAATGAATGATTCAGGGGCTAAAAATTGTTGTGTAGGATTGGGAAGATGTCAAGAACCTAGAACTAGATTTAGTTATATTAAAGGATAGGAGCATTGAAATAGGACACCTTAGGTTATAACACTATTATCCTTTTCTACTGTTATTGTCTAAACTACTTACAAAGACCTAATTTTTTTGGGTTTTGTCCATTATCTCTACATGAGCATGCCTGTGAAATTTTAGATGCATAATATTGAAATTTTTTGTTGTATAAACATTTCAATATTCAAAAACATGGGTCTATCTACACATATGAAACAATAAATCCATCAAAATCAAATGGGAGAAAAATTGGGTTAGGGGAAGTATGATCGCATGATCTAGAACCCATGTTGTCCTGATTGCTACCTACATTAACCCTCAAGCTAGGGTCTCATATCAAATGTATCTCTCCCTTAGGTAATGCTTATAATCAATGTACATGGTAGATGTAAGAATGAACTTTCACCTAAGCCCTTCCTTGATCAATCATGTAAATCTATGTATGATGTAGAATGTTGAGATATACTATTGACTAATTTTTAATGTACTATGTCAAAGTAGTAAGTGCTAGATATAAAATGCCTTGTGAAGTCCTTTATATAGGAGACTCTTTGTTTTTAATTTGGGAACTTTATTTGTATTTGGATAACATTAGAAACATAAAAAAACTTAAGGATGAAGCTAAGAAGGGCTTAAGACTCATTAATTAAGGAAACCTAATCATTGGGACTCAAAATGCCATTGGATAAGAGCACTATAAATAGACACCCGAGGGTCTAGTGATAAAGTCCAATTATATCACTCCTATCTTATAGGCTCAAGACCTAGGGGATAGGATTGGTTGTCTAGTGCTATATTCCAGTTATATCACTCCTATCTTATAGGCTCAAGACCTGGGGGATAGGATTGGCTTAGGAAATATGACTTGGTTGAGGTGGAATGATCATTTGAAAAGCTTGGGATGGTTGGGAAGAAGTAAAAAGGTAACTCAAGCATGAAAAAAGACCAGGATAAGTAAAACAAAATACATGTCTATTGTTAATAAGGCTCATATTCTCTAGTCAGAGTCTCTTATGAAAGGAATATGAAAAGACATGATATGTGTGGTTGCTTGACCAATTTAGGGTGTATACATTTCCCCCCATTTCATTCTAGTGAAGTAATGAAATGAAGTACCAGAGTAAAAGAAATAAAATAAAATGTGTACTTAAACCTACCTGTATAGAGATGAATATGCTACAAAGGGTCTAACTCACTTCTTGGCCAAGGAAGTGGATGGAGATCTGAATAGTGCTTAGAAAAAGAAAGAATCCATAAAATAGATGTCCCCTATACTAAATCTGGAAGTGGAATCCATGTAACATGGAGAAGGAGGTCAATGCTTGCCTCCTATGTTAAATATAATTGAAGATGAGGAATGTTCAGAGGCCCAAAACCAATGTTTGTTTTTTGTCCCACATAAGCTCATGTAATTTATAATGTGTATAAAATATGTATGCTATGAAGAGAAAAATATGTCATTCCCCCACTCTGAATATCTGAATTAGAATTGATAAATGCTCAAAGGCCCAAAACTAATGTATGTTCTTTATCTTGCATAAACTCATGTAGTCTGTGTTTGGGTAATATAATGGACCAACCACTGTAGATAGGCATGTTAGGACCTAGAAGCACCAGTGATTACCAAGAAACTAAACATGCATAATTAAACTAGAAGTAACAAGTAACTAGAATTCAGAAATAACACAGAATATGAGAGACAATACCCAATTGTATTAATACTCTTCCAGAAGGAAATAAAACAAAGAAGATGCCACAGTATTCTTCCTTACACACCTCTAGGGCTCCCAAACCTCTAGGGAATAAATAGTAAATCTCTTCAAGAGCTCACTCTCTCAATTATGGTCCTAACAACAACTCAAACATAGAGTTGTTGTTCACCTCTAACCAGTCAATATCACTACTGTGAGTACCACCAGTCAGTATCACTACTGCCAATACATAAGTACTCCACGATCGAGTACACACCATACTCCAAGAACACATCATACTCCAAGTAGATCTCACCTAATCTTTCTACCTATAGTGTTGTTGACCTCCCTGATCTTACACACCTACAAATCAACCTGGTTCTGCAACACCTACAAACCTAGATCTCGCACACACATACACCTGTAGATCAACTGATCTTACTTATCATGTAGATCTATCTACACCCTAAAGAACCCTTATCCTTACCTCACCAAGTCCTTATGATTCTCCAAACTAGTACCCCAGTGGATCTTCTACTAGATCTTGCTATCCCGCAGATCTCTTTGATCATACACACTCGGCACCCCTGTGGAACTAGGAAGAACACACCTTGCTCTCTTCACTTTGAAGGAGCTAACCTTGATCTTACTCAACTAGAACAAATTACAATACAGCCCATGAGTCTATTATATAGATCTCATGCAAACAATAATTAGACATCCAATTACAATAATTAGATCTATAGCTCAAGACTAAAATTAGCCTTTCAACATGTAAACAACTGGTTCGTTAATAAACTGTTCGTGTAACTGACAGTTCTGAAATCGCATAGGCGACTGACATTGGTCCCTGTCTAGCTGGAGATGACTGATGTTGACCAATCCCTGACTGATGTCAATTTGCTCTATACTAGATATGACTGACATCGGTTGATCAAACTGATGCCAGTGGCTCTACAACGTAGCAACCTCTCAACAACCTCCTCCATGTCTACATCAGTGAAGCTTTTAGCTCCACAACCTAAAACTAAAAACACTAAAACACATTAAAATCTTTAAAATTGTTATATATAAGTGCCGATTTTGACCAAAATATTATTAAATGAGGTAATGCCATTTATGAGACAATTAACTTTGATCAAATCATTTCGAGTCAAAATGACATTTTCACACCTAGGTGCTTTGGATTGCTCTTTTCTATGAAATTTCTTACATGAGATATGTGTCTTTGTTATTTTGTATTTAGAACATCCTAAATGGGATAATGAATATAATGCATCTAACATCATATCCTATTCTAATGCAGTCAAATTTTGAGCCAATAATATGAAATTTTGACCAATTTGATTAATTTGTGCACCAGTTACCAAGATTTACATCAAAATTGACTAATCATGTTTAAAGATAATTAATTTAAATCAAGAGCCTAATTAAGAATTCCATGGAACTTGCTGAATATTTATTTTTAAAAATTGGTATTGAATAAATGCATCATCAAATGACATCATTTCTTGGAAAGACATCCCTAGGCCATAAATGCATAAAATATCAGGATTAAGCCCTCCCATGCCTCATTAAGACCTTCCATGCCTCTTTAACCAAAATATTTATGAAGGCATTTATTGATTTTTTCCTCAAAAAGTTAATGGATTCATATCCACACATATTTATCTTGAGATGGATGGTTTAGGTTCATTCTGATCATTTTCCAAAATCCATAAATAAAAGGCCTTACCTATTGAATTTTAATATCTTTCAAGCCAAAGTTACCATGCCCAAATATCTTCAAACCACATCTTGATGTAGTGTTATTATACCCAAATATAGAGCCAAATCCATCACAATCCAAAGGTGCCAAGAGGAGATGAAGGTTGCCACACTCCATTAATGTTCTCTTGAAGGATGAGCGAAGCAAGCCAAATAAGGAGCCTTTTAGATTAATCAAGGATTTGGTAATAAATTTGTATTTTGTGTTCATATTTCCATTTAGAGTTTTGTTTTCAATTTTTTTTTCCTCACTAAGCTCCCCTAGTGACTAGGCCTAGAGATGTTATGTTAGTTAGTGTGCTTCTTTCATTTTGTTTTCATTTTAGGACTAACACAATACTAACCATCCTCTCTTGAGTCAAATTCCTAGTCTACCTAATGACACACCTAGTGGGACCTAGCATCACAAATTTGGTCAAATAACATATACAATAAAACTACTAACCACTTTCATACAAGATATTGGAGTGTGGAAGAAAAGAAGGTACAAAATTGAGTAAAAATCCATTTTTATGGAAGTCACAATTTTATCCATTAGACTGCAATATTACAACTCACATAATCATATATTTATCATTTTAAGCCATGGTATTATGTTTTTTTAGATTAACCTTCATTCTATCTATAGTTTTTATAACTATTTTACAATACTACTACTCATAAGTAGCGACATTGTACCCCACTACTTGCTAGTAGTGATATTGCAATACCATAACTATCTAATCATGGGATTGCCTACTTCATTTGTGGGATCGACTAGATGAGTCATGGTATTGTCATAAAATGTTAGTGATTAAGATACAATATCATAATTCTTTTAGTTTTAGGGTTTCTAACCTAACTCATGAATTTTCTAACCTAACTCGTGAGATTGATAAACCAATTCATAGGATTGTGAACCTAACTCACGAGATTATGAACTTGAATAGTAAGATTATTAGACTGAGCAGTGATATTGTGTTTTCTTATAATCTAACCCAAATAGTGATATTGTCTATCTAAATCATGGGATTACATTGTGGAGTAGCAAGATTGAATGTGTAAAACTTGAGAGCTCTTTTTTTGTAAAGTTATTTATTTAATCTCATAAGTGCTTCAAAGTAGGTAGTCCTAATCTTGTTTTCTTAGGTTAAAACATTGGGTTGGAAGATTAATTTGGGTGTTTTTAACTAATTATACACTTCAATTTGATTTTTTCTAATAAATAACTTGTTTAAAATCATGCACATTTTTAATTTGGTGCCTAAAATGAATCTTTATCATGCTAAACCTTGAACACTTCAAACTTTGGGTCTAAAATAAACTTATGTGCTTATTATTTCATTTGGTATTTTTAGTGCAATATTTACAAGTTTTTACATCTTGAATCCAAGGGACTAAAATAAAATCACCGTACATTTTATTTAGTTCTTTTAAAATTGAACACACTTCAATTTTTTGTAAATTTGTTATCATCATTTTTCTAGATTAGTTTTGTTTGAGTAAATAAGGAGTTATGCGTGTATGCTCTTCCATCCATCCCCTTTAAGTAATTTTTGAGATAAAAAGCACAAATTTTCATTGTAAAGTACCTTAGTCCAAAAGTGTAAAATATAAGTTGTAAAGGCTCTCCCTAAGACCCTTATGGCTTGGGTGATCTAGAAACAACCTTTAAATCTCTTTTACTTGTCATTTATTTCATTACATCTTAGCTTGTGAGGGGGAATTCATTACCTCCCATGAGTTCTTTAAGGAAGCCTTAACCTAGGAATTGATCTCCTAGAATTATCTTCAACCCCTCTCCATGAGGGAGTATATAAATTGGGATCACCCCACTAGGATTGGAGGTTTGAGTGGTTAAACCTTCTCCTAGCACTGGGGCTAATCCCAAGATGTATGAGCACATTGGACATCACACTACATTGATAAAATTATGGATGTAGTGGTTGTAAAAAGGGTTAGACATTTTTACAACAAGCCAAGTGTTGTGGACCCAATTGATGTGTTATTTCTCTTGTCTACTATCGTGAAAGTTAGTAAACATGGGATCCATATAGAAAGTTTGAAAACTTGTTAGTTAGTTAACCCTACTTTACCATACCTTATCAATTTAGGACTTAAGATGATTAGTTAGTTAATTTGTCTTTGTCTTAGATTACTTGGTTTTTGTGTGGAGTCAAAACTTAGTGTTAAGAAAAGTTACATAGCTAGACACATTGCCCCCAAATTTCTTTGAATAAGGAGGCATTATGTTACCCAAGTAAAAAAAAATCTTTGTTTAAAATCATCATCATAGACTTTATGTCATATATTTAAATTTAGCATAGTTATAGACACTAGAAAACCACACACATGGTTCTAGTTGTCAATATGCCTCAGACTTATCTTTCACTTATTTTTACTACATCGATAAAGTCAAAATAACCTATCTTAAACTAATCCCTTCACCTAACCCATTTAACCTAACCTCACCTTGAGTCTAGTTAGCCACTTAGCTAACTTAACTTACCTTGTTAACCCTCTTAACCTTTACCCTAGATTGTGGTGGTTAGCTTACTAACCAACTAGCCCTTTCACCTTAATTAGATTCGTTTTGACCCTTTAACCCCTTTGACCCTTTCTTTTATTACCTAGACATTTGAAAATTAAGGTAACCATCGATGATTAGTTCCCTAAGTTGGTAACACATCACTAGTTATTATTAAGGCAATCAAGAATCAAATTTAATAGTTTCTACCTAATATATCTTCTAAAACATCACAAAAACCTCGTAATCTTACAATCTTATCTTCTTACTCCATCACCTTTTACTTATAAAAGGAAGTGAGAAAGAAGAGAAGAGGAGGGACAAATACATATCCAAATTCTACATTCAGGCTATCTTCATATAGGTACTCATTTCTTCTAGGCATTCGAAGATTCTTCATGTAAGTTTTTCTAGCAACCACCAACACAAACCTTTGGTGAATTTATTCTAGCTCTCCTTTAAGCACCATTATGATGCCAAAATCTCTTCATAACCAGGTAAGCATTTGATTAATTTTCATTTATATTTCCTTTCCATCTACTTTAATATCTCTATCAAGATCTTACCTCCTTACACCCTTCCCCTCTCATTCTTTTAGTTTGGACCTTCTACCTTTTCATCCTATTGTTGTGCAGACTAATTACCCAGTGATTACCAAATTCATTAGTCTATTTAAACATTAATCATCAACCTAGGGTGTGTATGCTTTTCAAGAGTGTTAGCACTATATATGCATTACTAATTTAGAAATCAACTTACTTCTCTAGTTGTAGTATAATGATTTTATGATGAATTTAATAGATAGATATATTTTGAAACTACTATGATAGAATGATAGAACTATTCCACACTTACGTACCATACATGCATCACACCTATATAATCAGAATTAACAATAAAATAAACTTACACAACACACTAAAGTTAAAGAGGGTTAAGATCTTCACAATAGCTCATTCCAAGGGGGCCCTTCCTTATTCAGAACTGAGCTCCTATCCCTCTCTGAGATAATTCACAAACTTCTTACAAATTCAAATTTATCATTACTCAATTCTGAATACAAATGTTATAGTTCAAAAACTTCTGTTATTACCTTCTCAAAATTATTTAAATCTTAGTATGATCTAGGTTTTGCCTTTAAATATAGAAGGTAGTTTATTTACTCTTAATCAAAAACACCAAACTAGGAAAAAATTCAAATACTTAGAAACTACCCTAGTCAGCGTTTAAGTGGTTAGTCACTGAATTTTCTTATTTTAAGTTTGACTACTTTAGAAACAAGGCATACTATTTTTTTTTTTTTCCTTTTGTCTTTTCTCATTATCCTTATCATTTCCATCTTTGGTAGCACATCTAATGTCTCCTTGCATGTAAGGAATCTTTAAAACAACTATTATTCTTTCCAATCATCCATTTGGTTCCCTAATATAGATGGATGTGTCTACAAGATCTCCTCAATAATGACTCTATTTTTCATAGTGGTTACATGCACTCTACAGTAGCTATAGGCAACCTATAGGTGAAACCTTCAGTTATTATGAGCACTCTATAGTGGCTTTAGGAAACTTATAGGTGAATCCTATAGTTGATGAAGGTATTCTACAGTGGCTATAATCAACCTATAGGTAAAGCCTATAGTTACTATAGGTATTTTGTAGTGGCTACATGCAACTTGTAGGTGAAGCTTACAGTTGTTATGGGCACCCTGTAGTAGTTATGTCTTAGTAAGATCCTACATCCATTCATGGCCCTTTAAATGTTTGTTAGATAAATTCACACCAATATAATTCAATCAAGGAAAAGCATCAATAATTCATAACACACACACACACACACATGTAGGTGAAGCTTATAGTTTCTATGGGCACCCTGCAGTAGTTATGTCTTAGTAAGATCCTACATCCTTTCATGGCACTTCAAATGTTTGTTAGATAAATTCACACCAATATAATTCAATCAAGCAAAAGCATCAATAATTCATGTATATATATATATATATATATATGTATGTATGTATGTATATACATACATACATACATACATACATACATACATATATATATATGTATGTATATGTATATATATATATGTATATATATATATATATGTATATATATATATATATATATATATGTATATGTATATATATATATATATGTATATATATATATATGTATATATATATATGTATGTATGTATATACATATATATATGTATGTATGTATATATATGTATATATATATATATGTATGTATGTATATATATTTATGTATGTATATATATGTATGTATGTATGTGTGTGTGTGTGTGTGTGTATATATGTATGTATATATATATATATACATATGTATATGTATGTGTGTGTATATGTATATGTATATGTATATGTATACATATACATATACATACATACATATATATATATATATAAACATACAAAATCATAACTTCATTCATTCATTTGCATTCGTGATAGATAGTTATGGGATTTACATTATATATATATATATATATATATATATATATATATATATATACATACTAAGCATGGATGAGGCTATTAAAATAATCAATTCATGGCCTCATCACTCCCCCCTACTTAACCTCTTGATCGACCTCGGACAAGCCTTGGTTGAATTTTAAAGCCACAAAATTTTCTAATGTCTGGGGGTTCAAGATAGCTTGACCCCTCCAAGATGTAAAAACATTTAGCACTCTTAATGCATTCCCATCTTTTCTTCTATGCCTCTCTGTTATCTAGAACATTTCCTTCCTAGTTAGGAATTAGGAACCAAAATATAGGGGGTTGAAACATCAATCCCAACCAGTGTATTCTCCACTTCCTGACAAGTTCAATAGAAAAGTATACTCTATGGATGCCCTCTCTAAGGTTTAGAGGGGAGTATAGTTCCTTATTTTTTAAGGAATCTAAGAGTTATATCCATATGTGAGAGTAGGCAACAAAAATTTTCCTTCCATCTCCTTCTATGAGACTGAAATAGTGGTTCTAGACTTCTACCTGCTTTCTAATAACCCATTCCTATAGAGCATTTATGTTCATAAATGAAATCAATTCTTCCACTATAGCATCTAAATATTTGGATTCACCCCTAATCATTAGGGTGGATTTTTTCTCCTTTTCCTGATATTCTTCCATTTGTTTTTTTCTTTCAATTTTATTCAAAACATATGAATAAAATACATTTAATATGACATCCCCCAAATAGATGTTGGGATTCTATTCTATATCACTAGGAACATCATATTGGTGAATGTAGAATTCACTTATCTAGGCTTGAAGATTAGGATCAGCATGTCTATAATCATTAAAGAAAGATCTTGGGTCACAGACCATATAGGATTGATCATTATAAATCCTATCTTGGGTTATAGGGTTTGTCTCAATAATGGTAGATGTGAGGTTACAAGTTATAAATTATGGCATCTCAAGGGTTCTCATGGCATGTGAGGTTCTAACCCATATCATTCTCCCCCCATTTGAGCTATTATGTGTCCTCAGGTGATGTGGAATGGGTAGGAAGTATGGGATAAGATGGGTCATCATGAGGAATAGAAGTGTAGGTTTAAAGGTGATGTGATAGAATTTTGAATGAATGACTAAAGTCATAATTGAATATGATTTATTAATACCATGCATGTTATATTATAATAATTAATATAGTTTCAATGATGAAAGATATGGTGTACCTTTTAATAATGGTGTTCTTGATGTGATGCTTGGGGAGTCACACATGTGTTGTCATATAAATATTTGCATATGAATGATTAACAGATGTAATGATTGGATTGGTAGTTAGAACTAGAGTGAAGTGGACCCTTTGTGAAGTGATTTGGAGATCATAGATGGTTAGGCATTAATGATGCCCATAACTCATGTGCATGTGATGTAGAAAAATCTACTTGGAAAAGGGTCTAAGGCTTGGAGGATAAATGATTTCTTGCATACCATAAAGTGATAATTGAAAATCTAAGTGATCCAAGTGATGGGCTAAAAGATCCTAAGTATTTGAGGGCATTACTACTTAGTGACCATCTACATGAACTGGTTGATAGGTGTATGGATGTTACTTATGTCTTGAAGGTTTTATGCCTAGTGGACTTGGCTGTAGTAATCAATATAGTTCTCAAACATGGAACTTGTGTGCCAAAGAAATATGAGATCTTATTGGTCAACATAGTGAAATGATCTTCATAAAATGACCAAAAATTGAAAATGAATCATGGGTGTCCCTGTAGGCATAAATTTTGGTCTACAATACTTTTAAATAGAAAGGGAAATTGTATTATTTATTGTGGATCTATAGCTTGGTATTTATTTGTAGTTTTAGGCAATAAATATGCCATTTTTTGCCCTAGTCCTCCTTCATTATTCTATGAGGTTTTTTGATGACTTTCATGAAATACCTAAAAGCTAATAGCCAAGCCATAGATGAGAGTTGTAGGAGGATCTATCTTTTATGTTCTATAGAAAGGTGAGAATAGGCATGAGAGGGTACCTATAGTAGCTACAAAACTGCCCATAGAAAGCTACAAAGTGATGGACAACTATGTAGAAGGTGCGCGTAGTAGCTATAAAAATTCTTGTAGCAACTAGAGAAAACTTGTGTTGACATGAATAGTTATGATTTTGAGGGATTTCCCTATCTCTACATCCTTTCTCACTTTCTCTTTTTCATTTATTTTTATTTTTACCCCTAAATAACCAACAAGCTAATTTTCTACTTAGACCCTTTTTATAGATCTAGGTAGTTATCAAGTTGGTTTTCTACCCAAAAGCTACTAACAACACCCAAAAATGGGTTTTTATTATTGGATATATATATATATATATATATATATATATATATATATATATATATATATATATATATATATATATATATATATTGACTCTAACTGCTATTTGTAATAAAATGTTTATTCAGGGTCCTTATCAAGTCATCTAGAAGGATGATTGGTCAAGGATGAGGTAAAGGTATCATTCATCATACCAGAGGATGGCAAGGGCATCCTCCTCTCCTTTTTCATCTGAGTGTGGATTGGTGATCCCTTTGTCTAGTGAGACAACATGCCTATCTAAGACACCATTGTATCCATCTTGTAACTACTAGCATATGTGACTGGTAAATTTTTATTAAGTAACTAGATTTTTGTACAACTTGAGTCTATGGCCATTGATCAATAGATGGAATCTCACTAGATAAATGGTTTGGATTTGGACTACTCCATTATAAAAAACATGCTCAATCTTAAAAGGACCAAACCATCTGGTCTAGAGTTTACCCTTGTGGTCCTTATATTTGGAGTGAAAAAGAAGGGCCCAATATCTTGTATGGAATTACTTGGTCTTAATGTATATATCATGCCATCCAATCCATTATTATTATACAAGATATGTGTTTTGTAATGTTTACTGTCTATATTCATCTAAGGCATTCAACTATAGAAGCCTTTCTTTTTGGGCTTCAGATATATCCATCCCAAGTTCTATTATTATTTGTAAGGTCTTATACTCAAATTAAATTGGCAAGATCAATTTATTTCCATAGACTAACTCATATAGATTGAAGCTTGTATTGGTCTTCCATGTGATTCGATAATCCCACACATCTTTAGGAAGCCTAGCCTCCCAATCCTTACGAGATAGACTAACAGTCTTTGTCACAATATTTTCTAACTCCTTACTGGTGACTTCTACTTGTCCATTGGACTATGGATGATATAAAGTTGATTTCTTATGCCTAATCTCATATTGTTGGACTAAGGTAGTAATTAAATTGGCAATGAATTAGGGTCCCTAATCAATGACTATTTCATGTGGCACACCATATCTAGTAAATATTTCTTCATAGAGGAAAGCTACCACCTTCTCATCCGTAGCATGTGTAAGAGCCTTTAATTACACCCATTTAGTGACATAGTCAGTATAGATAAGGATGTACTCTTTGTTGTTGAATTTTGGATCAAAAGTTTCTACAAATTCTAGGCCCCACTTTTCAAATGGTTTAAATACTATCTAGGGATACAAAGGAATTTCATCTGAATGTGTGGGTCTTCCCATACACTGACATCTATCACAATGAGAAGTATATCTTATTACATATTTATGGAGTGAGGGATAATAGTATCCTATATTTAAAATTTTGATTATTTTATGCTTGGATGTAAATTATCCTCTATAGGGTTCATCATGGTAGGCTTTGAGGATATCTAAAACTTCATCTTCTCTGAGACATCTTCTGATGATAGAGTCAAGTCCAGTATAGAAAAGGAATCTAGACAACTATGAATATCTGGCACTTTTGTCAATCAATGCTCACCTTTGTTTGAGGAAGAAGTGTTGTGGAAGTAACCTTGTTACAAGGTAGTTAGCAATATTAGCATACCAGGGTATGGTAAGGGTGAGAGAGAATAGGTGCTCATCTAAAAATGAGTCATCCACTATGGTAGTATCTTCTTTAAGGGTTTGTAGGCATGATAAAAATTCAACCACCATATTATCATGACTAGGCTTATCTACAATGATGATATCAAATTCTTGTAATAAGAGCAACCATCTTATCACTCTAGTTAGAACAGGTGGTTTGTTCATAAGGTATCAAATAGATGCATGGTTTATATGAAAAAAGACCTGATACCCTATGATGTAGTGATATAATTTGTTGATAGCATAAACTACTACCAAGAACTCTTTTTTAGTAACTGTGTAATTTAATTTTGTTACATGTAGATTTTTGCTTACAAAATAGATGGCATAATTGAGTGCTTCTTATTTTTGGCCAAGCACAGCTCCAAGGGTAGTATCTGAAGCATATGTGTGAATGTGTAAGGGAAACTTACAATTATAACCACATATAATAGGGGTGGTGGCCAATAATTTTTTCAAATATTTGAAGGTTATATCACAAGCAGTAGTCTAGAGAAATCTAGCATCTTTACTCAAAAGGGTGAATAATGGTGTAGTTACTTTACTAAAATTGTTGATGAATCTCCTGTAACAACTATCATGTCCTAAAAAAAACTCCTAACATATTTTTTTTTAAGGAACAAGTAGGTTTTTGATGATGTTATTTTTGCAAGGTCAACATTAATTCCTTCAGCAAATACGTGGTGGCCTAAGACAATACCTTTTATTATAAACATGTAACATTTATTATGATTGAGAGAAAGATGGTGTTCTTGACAGTGTTTTAGCACTTTTTATAAGTTTTTGAGGCATTCATAAAATGTCTCTCCATAGATACTGAAGTTAGCCATATAGATTTCTACACATTCATTGGCCATATCTACAAAGATACTCAAGACAACCCTCTAAAATGTTGCTAGAGCGTTACATAACCCAAAGGGTAATACACCACAAGCATAACTACCCAAGGACAATTAAAGGTGGTATTTTCCTAGTCCTTAGGAGCAATTATAATCTGATTTTAACCATTGAATCCATCCAAAAAGGCAAAATATTTCTTCCCTACTAGTGTGTCCAACACTTGGTCAATAAAGGGTAGAGGAAAGTGATCTTTCCTAGTTGCTATGTTGAGTTCCATATAATCAATGCATACACACCATTCTCCATTTTTATTTAGTATAATTGCCAAAGGTGACACCCATTCACTATTTGAGATGGGATATATAAATCTAGTAGTCAATTTTTTTTGTAATTCCCTTTTAACTATTTATTAAAGAGCTAGATTCATCCTACGTTGTGGTTGTCTGATTAGTTGGCACTCTTCTTTGATGTAGATATGATGTGTGCATTATTCTAGTTTGATTCCTTGTATATCCTCATAATCCCATGCAAAATCACATTGGTTTGCATACAACATGCTGACTAGGCACTTTTCCTCATTTAACTCCAACTTGCTATCAATAAGCAATGTTTTTCCTAGAGAGATTTCAATTTGATGTGAGATTTCATTCATTATTTCCATATTGCTAATGGATCTAGTTTGGTTGTAGATATGAAATATTAGTTGGTGGAATACTTTCTATACATATGCAATAGAATTATCCAATTCTTAGAAGTTGGAAAATATGCACTCAACATATTGTAAGTGGTTGAGATCTATAGGAGTTTGGTAATTATTTTAAAGAACATTAGAGAGAATGGTATCTTCTTCCTCATGGTCTATGGTAAATATAAGAATCAAGGAAGCCTACTCTACCTCATATTCTTTATCTCATAATGAATGCTCAGGTGTAAAAATTGGCTATGCTAGGGGATAAAGGACCAACTTCTTAGTATGGTTGCCATTAGAGATCATCATGTTACCTGATCTACAACTAATGAAGGCATCAACTATGGTAGTCCAAGGTCATCCTAAGATAAGGGGGTATTCATCCCAATTAGACTTAGGCTAAAACATAATGAAATCTATAGGATACTCCTAAGAATATATAGTGATGACAAGATCTTTAATGATTATGTCTAGTCTAACTATAGACCTGTCGGTCATTTGCAATAGTATAGATGTGGGATGAATATTATTCAACTATAGTTTATGCATAGTTTTGATTATCATTACATTTATTGTAGCCCCTAGGTCTATCAATGTGTTGGATAGCTGTTGGTAATGGATTTGGACTGTTACTACTGGGCATCTTGGATCTAAATATTTCTTTGGTAGGGTGTTCCCTAGCATGATGTCTACTAGTTGGCTAATCACATGCATAGTATTGGGATCTTTTTTCTTACTTCCTAATTTTCATAGATAGAGGTCTCTAACAACTTTGGAATATCTAGGTACATCCTTAATGTCCTAGAATAGAGGGATTTTGACATAAAGGTTCTTAAGTTGTCTCATGAAATCAAACTCAGGTTTAATTATATGGCATTGAAGGTGTTGTCCCCCAAAAATATCATCTCCTTTTTGGGACAACATTTGAACTATTTTGGTCTTACAGACCAAAATTATCTCTTCTCTTTTCAAAATTTGTCTTGGGCATTCAAATTCTTCAATTTTCAAGCTTTTCTTAAATCTATGGACTCTACAGGCTTGAATATATGGACTCTACAGGCTTGAATCTATGGACTCTACAGGCTTGAATCTATGGACTTAGCAGGAAGAAAAATCTACAGACTATGCAGGAAAAGGAAAATCTATGGACTCTGCAGAATTGGTTCATCGCCTTGGTCCAAATAGAAATTTCCATCGGCAAGCATCAGCAACAGGTTCAATGTTTGGTTCATCTTTTGGTTCAACATCAAATGGTTCAAAGGTTCAATCAAGTGGTTCATCAATCAGTTCAAAGCTTTGTTTGAACTGTTGAACCAAAATTTGGTTCAACGACCAAGTTTAATGTTTGGTTCAACTGATTGGTTCAATGTCTTGTTTTAATGGAATGGTTCATAGCCTAAGTTCAAAAGAGCTTGAAGGCCATTCAAAGACTACACGAAGGGTAGATACCCTTACGAGAGGCTCTTCCCGACTCAAAATGGGTCATTCCTTAAGGCCCAAAAAGGCAAGTATAATTCAGAAAAGAGCCAAACAAAAAAGCCAAAAGAAGACAAAGGAATGACGTGCCTGGAAATGTCAAATTCAACACAATGAATTAGCCATTGATATTTTAAACATATAGACCAAAATATAATCATAGATCTCAAGGCCAAGACCAGTAGAAAGTAGAGAAAGAATAGAATAGTAAATTAAATCCAGGACCTGATTCAATTAGCCAGATAAGGAGGAATGATGAAGATAAGATCAGATCGCCAGGTGGAACATTAGAAGTTATAAACTTTCAATAAGCATGAATTATTTCCTTACATTGATAAAATCAAATGGGTAAAGTGCCCCTAAGTTCTAGCATGTCTCCTTAATAGATTTCAACACAAATTGATGTATTGATTATGTAGACACCTAGATTGTGTCGACACTCCTTGGTCCTAACCCATATCTTATTAATTTAAAATAAACAACTTATTTTAAATTATGACCTCACCCTGACACCTCACCTAGGACACCTCACCTTGGGCACCTCGTCTTGGACCATTTCCCAACCTATAACTCACCCAAGACCTATTCTTACTCCTCCCCAACCGCCTAACCAACTCTCGTGCGTATTTAGCCCGACCTTTGACAATTCTCCAACAGACTATGCACTTGACAGATGGAGAATGGGCTTGTTATCCCTTTTACTCATTCTCCACCTGACGATGTCGGTCAAATGTCGATTGACATTGGTGGTACCACTGATGTCGGTTTACTTAAACCAAGTTCTAACCTCTCACTCGGGCTAATCATGAATCACGAATCCCGATTCAACTTCCTCTTAGATGCTTCTCTCTTGGACTCTGGGACTCTTTCTCACACGGATCAAGCTCTCTCTCTCTCTCTTCCTTGTGGACTCTGAGACATCAATAGGCATCAGACTTCAACTAATGCTCCCTTGGCCACAGAGACTCTACACCAGTCACTCCAGATTGGACTGAAGCATTGCACAAGGTAATAGGCAAAAGTGTTCGACATCTTGGTTCTTATTTTCATTAGAGCTAAGTATTTCTTCCCCCATTTCATTTCAATAATTTAGAATAACTTAGTCAATTTTCTATCTCTAAATACTACCAGACCAGACTCGACCTTCAACCAGACCTGACCTTCAACCAAACCCAACCTTCGACCAGACCCGACTTTCTTCTTGGAGAGGCTATAAAGCCTTCCTTTTATCTTGACCCTTTTTGACAACCTATCATCTACCTTTGTCCTTCTGCAGACCTTATTTATCTCCCTGTAACCCTGCACAGACCCAGACTCCTACCAGACCCCTCTGTCGACCACAAACCCATCCAAGGCCATTGCCCTGACTGACATCGACCACTACCAATACCGATGCCGATATCCTAACTGACATCGACAGCTTGACAAACTGACACCGGCAAGACTACCGATGTCGGCGACTATGGCAGACTGACTGCAAGGAAACAGGTATGTATTATCTAATTTCTTTTTTGTTAGTCATTTGTCATTTCTTTATTTTTGACACTTTTACTTATAAATAGTGGACTGTCATCCCTCAAGGAAGTCTTTGCACTTCTAGGACCAAGCATATCGCTTGGCAATCCACCACATCTGTCTTTAACATTTTTTTGTTCAAGTCTTCTTATCTACAGGTGTCATCCTCCACAGCCAAAGAGGAGCTCCTTCAATCGTCTGGATACGGTGCGTAGCTTAATCTGGGTATGTACAAACCCTTGACCATTAATCTTAGTTTCTTATTTATTCTAAATATTAAATAGCAAAAATGAGTAGAAACATTCTGGCATGCTCGGTGGGACCCCTGGAGTTTCCTTGGGTTCATTTCTTTTCCTTCTAAAGGCAATCATTCATATAGCTGCATTAGGGAAAGTTTCTCTCCTTGCATCCTTTTTATTTCTTTTTACTTTCCAAAAGACATCATAAGCAAGTTAAAAAGAATCTTTCTTTTTCTTCTTGTCACCTTTCCTCTTGCATCTTAGAGTAGTGAAATTCATACTCTTCAACCTTTTCTCCACTTCTCTACATCCGAACAAACATTTCAATTTGGGTTAAAAGTTAAATGCATTTCACACCTGCTTGAATGCATATTTAGCTCATCTAGTAATTAACTGCATTGTGAATAAATCATAGTGCACTTATGTTACACGACCAAACCACATTCACATAATCAAACATATAACATACCTAAGACAAGGCCTGACTAGGATTTCACCACCTAGCGGATACCTTACCCTTCCTGACGATCCTACTTGGACTTCACAACCAAGAGGAGGACCCACTCTGTTCTCTGGCAGATTATAAACTCTAGGGGAAGTATATATTGGCTAAGTGGCCCAACTCGGCTCTGGGTTCATGAAGTGAGGGGAACAAGCCCTTAACACCAAGCCACGTACGGAACCTAATACAGACTTTTGAGCACCAAAACTAACCCAAAACCAGCTTTAGAGTACCTCTTTAGGACCCTTTCTAAAAGCCCATCCCCAACATATTCTTCTAAGGCATAAGCCAACATGATTCTAAAATTTATTCTTAGGAATTAAACGTTTAGTGGTTGCTTGTCTTCATCTACTTTTTTGTTTTTATCTGGTTTTTTGAGCTAGTAAGGATGCATTATTCTGAGCTCCAAAAACAACTCAAAAGTTTCTTCTTTCTTCCAAAAACTTTTAGTTTTTTGAGTTTTTGGAAATACACGGTAACCGACGTCAATTTTTCCATCGACTTTGGCATATTATCTTCACCGACATCGGTTATCTGACTAACATCAAAAACTTAATTCACCGACATCAGTTTTTCTACTGACGTCGGTCACTGTCAAAAATATTTCTTTCAAAACAGCAAGTTAAAAACCTAACTTTTTTTACTTTCAAAAACACATTCTAGTTTTTAGAGACTGAAATATATAGTTTTTAGAACCTAAACAAACTTTTCCTTGAATGGTTTTGACACGTAGTCAAGCTAAAGCTCTTGTTGATCACGCAAGGTAACAACCACTTCCACCTTCACCTTTCATAACAAGTCCTCTAATGGAGTATCCTTTAGATATTGAAAGTACTCCTACCTCAAACCAACCACCTATTGTTCCCACAGGGGATCAAGACTTCGAGAGATTCCTTGACCTTAATGTCAAGGCTCTTCAACACTATCTCGTGAGAAGCCAAACACGAGATTCTTTAGGTAATCCTGTTCTTGGGATGCCAACTTCATTAGTTGAAACGGAAAATGTATCAACAGCCTCTATCACTCAACCCATGGTCACTCAGGCCATTGCCTCAACTAATAACCAAACCATGGCCAATTCTCAAGAGTTGGCTTCTCCTTCTATTTTTGGACCTACATCCATCAGGGTTTTTGTACCCCCACAACCACAAGTAATGCAAACAAGTTCAACACCATTTCAAAACTTGCTTGTTTCTATCCCGCCCACTCTTATACCCATAAATACAAGAGTGACTACCTATCCTATAACTAGTGTTGCCACCATCCAACCACCTTTGGCGGCACCAAGTCAACTTGTACCCTCTAGCTTCATGGCACAAGCCCCCTTGCCCTCAACATCAGTCCCTATGATGAACTACCAATATGTTGCACCTATACAAGCACAACCAAGTACGTCATATGCCCCTCCTAATACCTTTCAAGTACCTTACAACCTGGGGGTTGTTTCACCTACCACTCCATCAGTTGATCTCATCAAGATGATGATGGATAAGATGTCTAATCTTGAGACATCCATTTCTGGTTCAAGCAATGTTCTTTCATACGAACAAATATGCAATGAACCCATTCACCCTTCAGTCCCTATTAAACCATATCCTAGCCAGTGGGAACTCCCCAAATTTACTCACTTTTAGAGTAAAAAAGACCCACAGCAACATCTACGAGCATTTAGACATGCTTGTTACCTTATAGCCCACGATGATGCGTTATTACTTCACACGTTCCCCATGTCACTTTCGAGAGCCGCCCTTGACTGGTATAGCTCTATTACCAGTCATTCTCTCTTTTCCTTCACTCAACTAGCCCAACTATTTCTCGATCACTTTTCAATCAACATCACTAATAAGGTCTCCATTACAGACCTCTATTCTATTATATAATTCGACGATGAGTCAATAGCTAACTTTGTTGCCCGTTAGAGAGGTTTGATCAACCAACTCTCCTTTTCATTACCTCAACCTGAGCTCATTGAGCTCTTTTCACAAGCATGTGCTAAGCACATCTCATCTACTTTGTGGGTTCAGACATTCCACACATTTGATGAAGCTTTCACTATGGCTAGAAAGCTCAAACTCCATGCAGTCAAAGAAGACAAGGTCACATTGCGTAGTAAAAATACCAATGCAAAATCCAATGACCCTTCTTCATCCAAACCATCTTCTTCCAGCTCCAAGTCCAAAGGATCAGCAAACACTATGGTCCTTAGACCATCATCTTCAACAACAACCAACCAATCTCAACCTTCCACATCAGAATATATCACAAGACAATTCCAACAATGGCATGTACAATGTCAATACACTCCAATAGGAGAGTCATACACTTTCGTGTTGGATAAACTCATCAAGTAGGGAGTCCTCAATCCCCCTCAAATTTGACCACCTCAATTTGACCCTTCAAAAGCCATCCCTACATGGTATAGGGAAAATGACTTTTGTCACTATCATCGTGTCAATGGTCATGACGTAAACAACTGCAAAACCTTCAAAAACATTATCCAAGACATGTTGGACAAAGGGGATCTTGTTTTGAATAACCCAAACACACCTGCTAACCAAAACATGGATGTCTTTAGACAACCATTCCCTAACCATCCCCCAAATCAGCATAACATTCAGACCATAGCCGATGACCCTCAAGAGCGCAATATACACACAGTCGACATGGTTTCTAACCAACCTCTCCCAAAGTCTGAAGAGGTTAATCAACCTATTTGTCCACCATAGGTAGAAGAACTCTCTTCTCATATTTGTCTATCACAGGTAGAAGAACTCTCTTCTCCTATTTGTCCACCACAAGTAGAAGAGCCTTCTTCTCCTATTTGTCTTCCACCGATGGAGAATAATCCTCTATCCACCCCTCTTTCACACATAAGAGAGTCAACTTTGAATTCTCCCATATTGGAGGATGTTTTGGTGACTCCAATGCCGACTGCCTCGCCCTCATCCTTCTTATCATCATTAGGGGGTCATACTTTCCCCGTTATTCAACCACACACAGAAGCCATGACCATTCCATGCCTCTCAAACCTCACTCACCCACAAGTGAAGTTAGACTTGAACCTCACCTTGCCCAATAGTGGTCCTCAAACTAAACCAAAGAAGGCTACTAAACCACATTGGAGAACTCCTCCCCCACCATCACCATTGCCCTCTATTTTGGCCCCACACCCTTCCACATTAATAGGAGTGCTTCCTACTCCAACACCTCACAGAGGCAAATTGCCTCCATTACTCTCTCAACCTAACACAAACATACCTCCTCCAAAACATCCAACACCTCTCAACAGCAACGTGTCATCTCCACATGTGGCCACACCGCCAACTAAAAAGCTGACATGACAAACTCCCCAAATAACTCCTAAAAATAAGTTGTCAACCCCAACTGCAACAAGCACAAACCCATTAAGGGGTTCATATGCTTCGATGTTATGCCAATTGTTGCAGTCATATAACATCACTCTCCCACCTATTAAACCATATCAACCTCTTAGATCAAAACCATCTTGGTTTGACGACACTAAAATCTACTGGTATCATCGCACACTTGAACATGATACTGAGCATTCTTGTGCCCTTAAGGTTGCCTTTTGTCAGCACCTGAAAAAGGACACCCCTCACATTGAGGCTTCTTTTGACCACTCTTTTGACAAAAATTTAACACAATCCCATACCTCCCAAACCTCTTCACCTAAATTGGGATCCCCATACAAGACTATGGTCCCTCTACCACCATCTCCTCCTTTATTTGAAATCAACACTATTTATGTGGCCACTAGGCCCCAAACCATGAAGAATATAGGAAAAGACCAGACTTCTACACCTATGACATCCATTATTCGTCAAGACCTCTCAACCAACACAACCCAAGATTTCTATCTTGGACATGTCTCGACCAACATCACTGGGGGAAATTCCTCCTAGCCCCTCTAGTCCACATAAAGCTTGGCATAAGCACCCTATTGACTACTTAACATATTCTATTATGCCTCCTAATCTCTCTAACAATGCATAGCTAGCTTTTATCAAGAACACTACTTGCTACACCATGCTAGGGGACTTCTCTACAAATGAGGTCTTGACGGCCTCCTTATCCAATGCCAATAACATACTAACCGACTTCACGACCAACATCAACCAAAACATGCCAACTACATATCAACCAACTTCATGCCCAACATCAACCAACATGTGAATAATATGAAACGAAGCAAATGGGGAAGGTTTGCTCCCAATTGACTTGGACCTTACATCATGACGCACAAGCATAGATCAGGGACTTATCATCGGTCTTCTTTCGAAGGCTAGCCAGAACTTGAGCCCCTTAATGTCTTATATCTTTGACCATTCTACTATTAGTCAAGTAATCATTCACTTGACATTTAACTTGAGCTCGTCCCTTGAGCAACCCCGTCATCATCATCATCATTTCTATTCCTTTCAACCCTTATTCCCAACATTAGTTAACCCTTTTGTCAAGCATGAATGCTTTGTCCTAATAAAAGGGAAACCCTCTACACTATTATAGACTAGTCCATGACAAAAGTCCAATATATATTAAAAAAAAAACATAAACTGGGATGCCTATATTCCAAAGGTCATAAACTATACATGTAGACTACTCCCTCGAAGGATAACTTCATCAACATCATTGCTGTAATTAATAAACTGCTCCCTTAAAGGATAGCTATCCACAGACATTCTAGCATACAAAGCCAATATAGACCATTCCCTTGAAGGATGGCTATGACCAAATGTTCCTACATACACAGCACCCTCTAAAAAGCTTCTCATACCGATTAGCTTCAACATGACCACATAATAAAACAACACCCCTAAGTAGACTTCTTGTATTGATCAGTCTACAAACTATTAAGTCATGGACTTGTCTATAGTCGTTCTCAGGGTCACCTATAAAAAGGGCAAAGCTATCCCTGCTAAAAAAGGGTTACACTATCCTGACATATCACATAATCACACTTATCACCCCAACATACTCAAGGGATTTCAAGCTCACTTAACGTCAAGTGATTCGACTACTTCTCTAACACAAACCAACAGGTCAAATGACGTAATGCATGAATGGGGATTTTATTTCCAAAAACCTTATCTATGCTATCATTATAGTCCTTGTCAATGAAAGAGAAACGCACCTTTCACTTCTTACACTTTGGTCACATACAACCAAATCATTTTATAATTCAACCAAACCTTTTTCAGACCATTAACATTATCATAGCCCATTCACACTAGTTTCTATGGAAAACAATACACATGAAAACTATCGACCACATAATTTATGCCAGCATAAACCATTACTTGTTGAAGCATAAATATACACAATTCATTTTTAGCAAACACCATCACCAATATGGAAAATTGCTAGGGATGAAAGACCACATCACCAATGTTACAAAATATACCATCACATAATATGGAAAAGGCTATAACATCATCATATCTTCATCATTTCAAGCATGTACCATCACACATATGGGAAATGTTGACATCTCTAACATAACCAACTATTGACCACTTTGACCCTTTTTCTAAACTACATTGGTCTGATGCCCCTTACAACAGAGGCTATGTAGGTAGCACTTAGTTGACATGGGGTCTTCTAAGGTTAGCTCAACCATTTTCCCTTTCATCTCCCTAATGACGACGGCCATTTCATTCATCCATCTACCTGACAGACCAACCATATAACCTTTAACCAGATCATGACCAATCAACCAACCTTGACATTGTAGAAGTCACCTTTGACTTCTCATGGGGCACATTGGAGATCACATACATCTCCCTGACCACAACAATCAACCTTTGAGCTCACTTATATCTCAATCCAACTCAACCAATGACCATGGAGATTATGCCTATCTCCTTAGACCATGACCACTTTTTAGACAACTCTACCTTAGATGTTTTTATTGCATATATGCTACCTCACGAATAGATAGCAAAATTGTGTGCACCTCATATTTATGACCCTCACCAGTATCAGATCACGCTCTAGTTGATCCCCACTACTTGTGACATTTTCGTGTTTTCTAGGAGCACTTCCTAAGCCCAGGATACTTGGAACACGATGACCATTAGAGCTACAGCTTCGATCATTTAACCCAATTAGTGATGACTAAATGCTGGGGACCAGTTATTTCAATTTTAGCACTCCTCAACCTTTGATTGTGACAATTTGACCTATCTATCCTGTGCAGTGGTATATGCGCAATCTCAACTATTGCAGTATTCACTCTCCAACTTCACCATATCCATCTACTGCCTATCAAATCGACACCCGATATCAGGTTACCTTCCCTCGACTCCTGCTTTGAGGGGGAATACCTCATCTTATATTTGAGGCAACCTACACCTCATCTCATATTTGGGGCAACCTATACCTTATCTCATACCTGGGGCATCTACTCCTATTTTTGTCTTGCAATTCATCTAGAACAACCAACAAGACAAAAAGGGGAAAATGTAGACACTTATATTGTGTCGACACTCCTTGGTCCTAACCCATATCTTATTAATTTAAAATAAACAACTTATTTTAAATTATGACCTAACCCTGACACCTCACCTAGGACACCTCACCTTGGACACCTCGTCTTGGACCATTTCCCACCCTATGACTCACCCAAGACTTATTCTTACTCCTCCCCAACTGCCTAACCAACTCTCATGCGTATTTAGCCCGACCTTTGATAATTCTCCAATGGACTATGCACTTGGCAGATGGAAAATGGGCTTGTTAGCCCTTTTACTCATTCTCCACCCACCGACATCGGTCAAATGTCAACCGACACCGGTGGTATCACCGACATTGGTTTACTTAAACTGAGTTCTAACCTCTCACTCGAGCTAATCACGAATCACAAATCCCGAATCAACTTCCTCTTAGATGCTTCTCTCTTGGACTCTAGGACTCTTTCTCACACGGATCAGGCTCTCTCTCTCTCTCTCTCTCTCTCCCTCTCTCTCTCTCTCTCTCTCTCTCTCTCTCTCTTCCTTGCAGACTCTGAGACATCAACAGGCATCAGAATTCAACTAATGCTCCCTTGGTCATAGAGACTCTACACCAGTCACTCTAGATTGGACTAAAGCATTGCACGGGGTAACAGGCACAAGTGTTCAACATCTTGGTCCTTCTTTTCATTAGAGCTAAGTATTTATTCCCCCCTTTCATTTTAGTAATTTAGAATAACTTAGTCAATTTGCTATCTCTAAATACTACCAGACTAGACCCGACCTTCAACCAGACCTGACCTTCAACCAAACCCGACCTTCGACCAAACCCGGCTTTCTTCTTGGAGAGGCTATAAAGCCTTCCTTTTATCTTGACCCTTTTTGACAACCTATCATCTAACTTTGTCCTTCTGTAGACCTTATTTATCTCCCTACAACCTAGCACAGACCCAGACTCCTACTAGACCCCTCTATCGACCACAAACCTGTCCAAGGCCATTACCCTGAATGACATCGACCACTACCCATATCGATACCAGTAGCCTAATTGACATCGACAACTTGACAAACTAATGCTGATAAGACAACCAACATTGGTGACTATGGCAGACCAACTGCAAGGAAATAGGTATGCATTATCTGTCTTTGTTAGTCATTTGTCATTTCTTTATTTTTGACACTTTTACTTATAAATAGTGGAGTGTCATCCCTAAAGGAAGTCTTTGCACTTTTGGGACTGAGCATATCACTTGGCAGTCGACCACATCTGTCTTTAACATTTTTCTATTCAAGTCTTCTTATCTATAGGTGTCGTCCTCCACAGCCAAAGAGGAGCTCCTTCAATCATCTGGATACGGTGCGTAGCTTAATCCAGGTACTTACAAACCCCTGACCATTAATCTTAGTTTCTTATTTCTTCTAAATATTAAATAGCAAAAACAAGTAGAAACAGATTGTTCCCAAGTCCTTTTTGAAGAGGCTATATAAGGGACTTTATTCTATTGTAATAGAGATCTCTTTTTTGACAATTAGAAGGAAACTCTACCCAAATTGTAAAGCATTACTGAGACTTTGAGCTCAGATTTCCAATCATATTTTGTTACTGGAATAAGAAAGCAAGTGGTTTTTTAGACTTTGTGCTGTAATATCTTTATTATTGAGGAAATTCTTCTTATGTCTTTTTCTTCAATATATCTTATGTTCCTTTAATTGAACAAGTAGAATTAGTGACAACAGTCAAGAAGGTATCCTAAAGATTCAACTGTGAAGAGACTTTGTGCCCTCATAATTGCCTTTAGTGTGTGTTCTTTTCATTTCTATTTAAAGGACCTTGAGGCAACTTTGTGCCCTCATTATCCTTTGTATCTTACTCTTGAGCAATCTAGGTGAAGACTTTGAGCTGCATCTCGATTTGTTGGTTGTCACATTCTTTGCTACATTTTTGTTGTTACTGCTAGGAGTATTCTTATGGTTTGCTGAATAGTACTTCTAAAAGAAGAGGAGTATTATCTGTCATTTCCCCTAATTTTTTCCTTTGATCCATGCACATCATCTCTAAAAGAAGAGAGATGGATGGTTTGTCCCACCCATGAGTATTATTTTCTATTTATATATATATATATATATATATCATACCTACAAAGAACCTTCCCTTGATGAGAGGAGAGATCAGTGTCTTTCTGATGTGGTAAAACTACACATTTGGATGACTAATCTTCCTACTTTGGCTGATCAGACCTATTTTGTTTATTGGTACACTAATCGACAAAATATTTAGCTAACAGAAGGTTGATAAATTCTATAAATGGGGGGGTTATTTCATCAACAACTTTATTTTTTAGTTCAAAGAGTTCTTAAGGTGATGGAGTTGGGTTAGCACATTCTTCTGGGGTTTCATCATCTGACTCCCTTATTATTGGTGGTGGTAGGGGTGGTATAACTTTTCTTAAATGGAGATAAACTTCATTGATGTTTACCACATATGTCAAGTACTAAATAGGCTCAATATTGAATGTGGATTACACTGACTTATTTACAATATTTTATATGGGTTGGGTAGGTATTTGATAAGACTTGGGTGTATCTTATGTACTAGACATAAGAGTAGGAGGTTGTTATTGCTATTGTGGAGAAAATCCTCCTAGAGAGCTTCCCCATGGATGGTTAGGTCTCCAGGGCTTTTGCCACTAGTTTGTGAAGGTTGGGCCTTAGGGTGGTTACCAAGCTTGCATCCAAGATGGGAATACATTTTGTGGAGACTTCCAAGAGGTGGTGGGGTATCTTGCTTGAGGTGGATGATAGCTAGAATTAGGAGGTGGAATTTTCATCCAAGGATTAGTCCAATTGGGAATAGCATTTGTAAGTTGTGAAGTAAAGGAGGTAGAATTTGTAAAAGGTGGATTTTGTCTCATACCTTGATAAGGTGGTCATTGAACCCATGGCCTTTTTTGTGCAACATAGAAAACCTGGTCACTATCTCCTCCTAAAGTGTGTAGCTCTACTATTTTTGGTTTTTTAGCTATGATGTGATCTACTTTAGCCTAAACTTCATGACATCTACAATCAACCTTTTTCTTCTTATAGTCTGGATAGTAAATGGTCAAGGCTTGATCCAAATCTATTTTATTTTATCTTGAGTGTAGGCTATCTAGTTGAGTTTTCAAATGGCTAATGATATCCTATTTCATGTCCTATAATAGGTTACTAAGCTCAATTTTTGATAGGCCATTTATAATTTCTAATGGAAGCTTGATGCCCCTAACTTTGTTTATGGAAGATCTAGAATAATTATTGCTCAACTCTTTGATATCTAAGAATGGTAGGTGATAAATATCCCCTCCAATCATTAGGTACAAGGCTTCCAGACAATTTTTTCTAACTCCTTTTAGGAAGATGAGTTTCAAAGGTTCTTCTCTAAGTGCACTTTACTTGAATTTTTATACACTAAACATGAACCATTCAACATAGTCCTCCAAGGATTCATCCCCTTCTTGAGTCATCCTGAAGATGTCATTTCTTCTATAACTTCTTCCTCTTCCATATTCTTGATACTTGGCCAAAAATTTATTTTTCATGTCCTCCCAAGTGTTGACCAAATTACCACCTAGTCCCATAAACCAATGAAGTACTGAGTCTTTGAGAGTAGCTAGAAAAAGTTTTAATTTTTGTGCATCCTAATTATAGTCATAGCTTCTATAGAGGATATCAAATTCAAACAAGAATGTGTCTGGGTCTTCTAATAATGTACCCCTAAAATTGGGCAAGGTTGAGGGTGGAATATTTTTCATTTGTGTTATGCTTATTGCATCTAGAATAAGAAATTCAAAAGTAACTATGTCTAAAGTCCCATTATCATCCATAAAGTATCCTTATCTACTCATGATGGCTTTTCTTATGATATGGATACCAAAGGTACTCAAGATCTCATCCTCAAACTCTATGTCAATTGGTCAGCATGATAATAAATTTCTATTTATTGATCCTCAATATTTTTACTAGATGATGGGTCTAAAGATACTCCTAAGATTCCTTTGATTTGATCAAGAAAGACTTGCTGAAATATTGTAAATATGTTACTCTCTAGAGTGTCTAGTTCATGTAGTTTCTTTCCTTCATTTCTTCTTATTAGCTCAGCTAATGCTTCTTCTACTTATGTTTCCTTTCTCAGAGCCAATAATGCTGATTTTTTAAGCTGACTCCTTTGGTTTGTAGTGTTCTCTTCTTTAAGACCCTTTAGCTTATGGTATATTCTTCAATAGGATTCTTAGTTATTGCAGGTGTTTGTGGTTCTTTCCTAGTAGTAGCTTATGGCTTATTTGGTAAGAATCCCCCTCAAGAATCTCTTTCTCTCTACATAAAAATTATGCCACTTCTTCAATTATCTTGTCCCTTCCTACATAGAGTTAGTTTTTTTTTGTTTTCATGTGTTCAAGGGGTTGTTTTAGACCAATTTTTTTTAAATGATGAAAAAATAAAGGAGTGTTGAAATCAAAACAACATGAATTGAAATTATACTTTTATAAAGTAGTAAAGACTATCTACTAAAATTAGGAAAAATTATTATAGAAATCAAGAAAATTATTCTAGAAAGTAGGAAATGAAAGTAGGAAAATTATTCTAGAAATCAGGAAATGAAAGTAGGAAAATTATTTTAGAAGTAGGAAAATTAAAATCACACTTTGCCAAAAATAAATCACTTTTGCAAGAAATAAATTCTAGAAACATGAATTAACTTATGCACTATTTAATTCTAGAAACTTAGACATCTAGCATAAGACACCATAGTTCCCTCACTCAATTTTCTTGGCTAGAACTATATGTATAGGAGCTTAGACATCTGGCATAAGACACCAAAGTGTCCTCACTTGACTTGCCCAGCTAGGTAGAATAGTGCATTAACAAAAAAAATTAATGATTGATTTCAAAAACAATAATTGACACCCTCCCTAGTAATGGTGCCAAAATGTTGTGCAGACTAATTACCTAGTAATTACCAAATTCATGAGTCTATTTAAACATTAATCATCAACCCAAGGTACATACCCTTTTCAAGAGTGTCATCATTGTATATGCATTACTAATTCAAAAATCAACTTGTTTCTCTAGTAATATAATGAATTTATGTTGAATTTACCAAACAGATATATTATGAAATTGTTGTGATAGAATTACATAACTATTCCACACTTATGTACCATACATGCATCACACCTATATAATCAAACTTAACAATAAAATCAACTTACATAACACACTAAAATTAAAGAAGATTAGGATATTCATAGTAGTTTGTTTTGAGAGGGCCCTTCTTCATTCAAAAATAAGCTCTAGTTCCTCTTTGAGAGAATTTATAAACTTCTTACAAATTTGAATTTCTCATTACTTAATTTTGAATACAAATGTTATAGTTCAAAAAAATTTACTATTACCTTCTCAGAATTATCTAACTCCTGGTTTGATCTAGGTTTTGCCTTTAAATACAGAAGGCAATTTAATGACTCTTAATCAAAAACACCAAATGAGGAAAAAATACAAATACTTAGAAACTACCCCAGTCAAACTTCAAGTGGTTAGTAACCAAAGTTACTTGTTTTAGGTTTGACTAGGTTAGAGACAAGGCATACTATTTTGTTATTTTATTTCTTTTTGCATTTTCTCATTATCCTTGTCTTTCTCATCTTTGGTAGCACATCTAATATATCCTTGCATGTAGGGAATCCATACAACAACTATTATTCTTCCCAATCATCCATTTGGTTCCCCAAGACAGCTAGATGTGTCTACAATATCTCCTTAATAATGACTCTATTTTGCATAATGGCTACAGGCACTTTGTAGTAGCTATAGGGAACCTGTAGGTGAAACTTTCAACTATTACAGGCACTCTATAGTGGTTGTAGGAAACATATAGGTGAAGCCTATAGTTGTTATATGTATTCTATAGTGGCTATAAGTAACCTATAGGTGAAGACTACAGTTGATATGTGTATTTTATAGTGGCTATAGGCAACCTGTAAGTGAAGCCTATAGTTGCTACAGGCACCCTATAGTAGTTATGGCTTAGCAAGATCTTGTAGCCTTTCATGACCCTTAAAATGTTTGTTAGATAAAGTCACACCAATATAATTCAATCAAGGAAAAACATCAATAATTCATAACACACACACACACACACACACACACACCAATGAACATACAAAATCATAACTTCATTCATTCATTTGCATTAGTGATGGATAGTTATGGGATTTAAATATAAAAAGACATAGACAAAGCATGGATGATGCTATAGAAGTAAACAATTAGTGGCCTCATCACCTATCATTACCAGATCTTGAATAGACCTTTTTCCTCAAATTGAGCTTGATCTCAAGCCTCTACCTGTGGACCTTTCTGACATTTTCAGTCCCATCAGGTAACCATTAATGGTTACCCCTAAATGGTGATGGTTACCCATAATCATTGATGGCTAGCCCTTTGTGACCAAAACCCTCATTTTCCACCATTGCATTTTCCACCATTAAACTAGCCATTCACTAGACCCTACTTTTCCCACTTTCTATCCCAGACCAAACCAAAACTAAACACTTCATTCAATAAATAAGAATTTATATTTATGTTAGTTTATTAGATATTTAACTTACATTATCAAAGTATTCATTTATGTTACTTTTATGTATGCAACTTTCCTTTCTTTCATTTCAGCATTAACTTGTATCAGAGAGTGGATTGACAACCTCCATAGATAACTCATGCTTTCTTGGATCTAGCCCTAGCGAGGCAATCCACCCTTCCTCCTTGTCTAACAAACAAGCTTGTTTTGAGTGCTTTATTATGTAGGTCATCTTCCCCTAGACAAAGAAAAGTTCTCCACTTTGTCTGGTTCATGTGTGCATTTCTACCAAGTTTTTATACCATATCTATTTTACCCTTTTCTATAGATTTATCTCTTTATTTCTTCTTAGTCATAAAAGTGAAAACTCTAGCATAAACATTTTGGCATGCCCAGTGGGACCCACTTCCCTTTCTTTCTTTATTCTATTCTCATCAAATGAAATCTAAACATTTCTTTTTGGTTATAAAATAATTTTTGTATTCATGGTATGCTTGCTTGATTTATCTCACCTAGTTAATTAAAGCATCATGAATTAATCATAGCACACATAAGTTACACAACCAAACCACTCACACAAAAATAAACATCATAACATACTTGAGATAAGGTCCATTGGGATTTCATTACCCATTGGATCATCTTACCCTTTTTTGTGATCCTACTTGGATTTCATCACCAAAGGGAGGACCCAATCCATTCTCGGGTAGAGTATAAACTCTAGACAAATGGTATCTATTCACTAAGTGGCCTATCCTGGCTTCAAGTTCATGAAGTATAGTGATCAAGCCCCCAGTACCAAGCCACATACCTCGTCTATTATAGATTCTTTTTTAGCACCATAACAAAGTTGAAACCATCCTTAGCTTGTTATTTTAATACCTATTTCATAATCCAAACTTCTTTTACACAATCTAAGCATAAGCCAGAAGTGATTTTAAAATTAATCTTAGGATTAATTGCACTTTTAGTTTGTGCCTTGTTTTTTTTGAACTTTATTTTCTTTCTCATTGTTTGAGGTGAGAAGTTCATTATTATTTTCCAATTCCTCACATGGTTTTTACTAGGCAACAATTGAGAAATAAAACCCATCAAACATCCCTTACCACTTATTATTTATCATCCATGGGGTATAATTCATAGGTTAAGGGTTCTCCTCATCATTCTCCCCCACCTACCATGCCTTAGATTGTTGTTGAGGGTGATTCCTATTTCCCCACCTTCCTTGACAATAATCCCATTGCCCTTCATCACTATCTCAACACTTTAGCTCATCGTGCCCCAATTATTTTGGTTCCTCTCATGGATCCTCCTTTAGGCATGCCTCATGAGCTTATGGTGGTTGTTACTTCTACCCAACCCTTGGTTACCCAAGCCTCTTCTACCCATAACTCATCTTCAACCACCACCCGAATCAAATCCAATATTCTAATCAATAATCAAACACACCTACACCAACCCACACATCTAATGTAGGGGGTAACCCAACCTCTTGTTACTTATCCCACACCCACCTTAGGGGTAACTTCTACCCCTCTTTCCACCATTCCTTCCACCACTACCACCCAACAAACTTATACCCATTTCCAAAACTTGGTAATTTCTATACCTCAAATTCTTCCACCCATCAACACATTAATTACTACTCAAACTCAACCCCAACCCACTCATACATCCATACCTCAAACTATAATAACCTCTCAACAAATTCTTGTAACCTCTTATCAATATGTGCGTAATGCACAAGGTCACATATACCCTTCAACTCAATCTTATGTACTCATGAATCCTTATGTGGCACCATCCCAACCTCTTATAACCACCTACCAATATACAACATCTTCACAACCTCCTAATCAATATGTTTCATCTACCATACCTCAACCCAACCTATCTTATAAGATTCCATCTACCCAACCTCAAACTGACTTGGTCAAAATGTTAATTGACAAAATGACCAATCTCAAATCATCCATTTCAGGAACCCATAACCTTCTCTCTTATGACCAAATATACAATGAACCTATCCACCCATTTGACCCAATATATTCCTATCCTCCTCAATAGGAATTGCCTAAATTTTCCAAATTTCAAGGAAAAGAGGACCCCAAAAAAAATGTAAAGGAATTTTTCCATTCATGCTATTTAATTACACATGATGATGCCCTTATTCTTCAAACTTTCCCTATGTCTTTGACAGGACCCACTCTAGATTGGTATAGTGATCTCACCAAGCACTCCATTTTTTCTTTTTCCCAATTCACCCAAGTCTTTTTAGATCACTTTTTGGTGAATATATCTACAAAGGTTTCCATAACTAACCTTTATTCCATTAAGCAATTTGATGATGAATCAATTGTCAATTTCATTACTAGATGGAGAAGTCTCATCAACCAACTTTATTTCTCATTATCACAAACTAAATTGATTGAGATATTTTCATGAGATTGTGCCAAACACATCTTGTAGACATCCAATTCCTAACACTATTTGTGTTGAAATTGTCAATCTTACTCAAATTACACTCAAATGCACATTTAAGGTCAAAATATATAAAATGCCCTAAATGGTTCGAACTTATCAATTACAAGTGCCAGTTTAGGTCAAAGTATCCCTAAATAAGGTAATGCATTTTATGGGTCAGCTAATTTTGATCAATTCATTTTGAGTCAAAATGATGATTTCACCTTTTGTGCTCTAGATCACTCTTTTCTCCTAAATTCATTGGTATATGCCACATACGTTTGTTATTTTTTGTTGGAAACATCCTAAATGTAAATATGATTTTGGTGCATCTAACGTCACCTTCTAATTCTTCCTGAGTCAAATTACAACTCAGTAATATGACTTTTTGACCATTTTGATTAATTGAGGTTCAATTTCCAAATAATTGCACAAATTTTGATTAGCTTTGTTTAAGGCTAATTAATCCAAATCAAGAGCTTAAATGGATTTTCCATGAGAGTTGTTGAATATTTATTTTTGGAAATTGATTTCTATTAACTGCATCATCAAGTGACATCATTTCTTGGGAATACATCCCTAGGCCATAAATATCAAGATTATGGGTGACCCCTGCATAGTTAATGCCTCCCATGCCTCTTTAATTCCCTCTATTCCAAGGTCATGATGAAGATAATTATGGATTTAATTCCAAATATTGAATTAATCCTCATCCACACATCTTCATCTCAAGATGGACAGTTCAGGTTGATCCTGACCAATCTCAAAAATATATAAATAGAGAGGCCATGGACATGAATTTTAAGCTTGAACATTGTAAAGTTATAATGTTAAATTATTTCCACAATCCTTAGCATTGATCATTTATTTTTTTTGAAATATTCATTGATAGTTTAGTGATTTGGAATAATGAGCCTAAGTTTTATGGAGTGTTTTTGAGACATTGGAGGAGTTTGCCACCTTTGTTGATAAAGACAAGGATGCTTGATCAAGGGAGAACATGATTTTGAGCCACATGGGTATGGTGAAGCCATTTGGGAAGGTAATATGATGCTTTTTTTTTATTTCATTTGTTTATTACTATCCTTTGTAATTCCCATAGGAATAGATAGGCTTAGTTAGTTACTTCTTTATGCATTTTTCATGATTTATGAACTAATATTTGACTAACTTGATTTGTAATCCTCTCTACACATTGGCACACTTGGTGGGACAAGATGATTCCCACACATGAATAAGATCATTATGCAACTTTAAAATCTTCATTTAGATCATTAAAACTCTTGTAATTTTATTTTCTAACTTTGTTTTGCCATTTTTATTTATCTCAAGTTTACATAGTAACTAATGTCAGTTAGTAAAACCATCATCAGTTGGCATAGCCATCATCAGTCACTATTGGTTTAGCTGATGTTGATTAGATAACTGCCATCAATTAGTAAGTGTACCCAACATTGGTTATATATCTAACATTGGTCACTATGTTTTTCTTAAAAACATAAACTTGAGAGCTAAATAGGACATTTTAAAATGCTTGGTTTGGGGTCATACAGACTCCATTTTGGATGATTTGTTTTCTTAAATCTGTGTTTTTTCCTAAGTTTTCAGATTTTTACAATATTTTAGCTTCAAGTTTCATATATTTTTCATAAAATTTTGAAAATATATTTAAAATATTTTTAATCTAACATATTTGTTTTTGAGGTGATGCCTTAGGGGTAGATATGTAACAAGTGGGATTGGAACTTGTTAAAACATGCTATTAAGAAATATTTAGAATGATTTTAAAATGAATTAGGAACATTATTTTTGTGCTTAAATTAACATTTAAGGTTCTTAAATAAGTATTTTTAGCATTACTTTTCAAATTTACAACTAAGACCAAGGGGTCAAATGATCACCACCTCATTTTCCATTTGGGCTTAAAAATAAACTCACCTTTTCAAGATTTTTGTATCCACTTACTTGTTTAAATTATTATTTTTTTTGTAAAAAAGAGGGATGTTGCATGTATGTTTTTCCATTTATCCCCTTTAAGGAACCCTTGAAATCAAAAGTGCCATTCCTATTGCAAGTAGCCTAGTCCAAGGATTAGAAAGAAAGTAATCTAAATCACTCCCTAAAAAATCATCAAAGTTTGGGTGATCTTGAAAATGACCCTAAAGTCTTTATAATTTCATGTCTTTATTTGTTTTTATGTAGACTTGGCTTGTGAGGGGGACTTCATTACCTCCTTTAAGTTCTTTAGGGAAGCTTTGACCTAGAGTTTCATCTCCTGACATTGACTTCATTTGGGTCATAATTAGAGTTACACATGAGACGTATCTACATTTGGACATCACACTACACTAACTGAACAATAGGATGTAGTGGTTGTAAAAAGTACTAGACCTTTTTAAAACTAGCCAATACTACAGTCACCCAATTTATGTGCTTGTCTTTTACATTGTTTGACATGAAAGTCATTATGCAATTAATTCCCCTATAACTATCAAAACTTGATAGTTTAGTAGACCCCACTTTGCCATACATTGTTAATTTAGACTTAAGATGTTGGTTTTTTGTCATTAGCTTACCTTTTCTTGATTTGTGTCTAAAACTGCTTGTTAACTCATTGAACTTAACCAAAACACATTTTCCTCAATTTTCTTAAGCAAGGGAGGCATTATGCTATCCAATTGGAATATTCATCTTTTCTTTGTTAAAATTCCTATCAAAAACTTTATGTCATGTCATCCAATTTGGTGTAGTCATACTACCCAATTGAGTCTATATCTTTCACCCAATTTGTTTAAATCCTTCATTTATAATCCACATTCAAAATTAAACCTTTCTAAGTTTTAAGGGTTGGTGTGTCAAAGTGGGTTCACCATTTTCACACTATGCTTGCTCTAACTTGGGTTCAATTTTCCATTTGGACTGAAGGTCATTTATTAAGACTCAAAATCACATTATCATCTTGGTGGACTCAAGTTATCTTGTGTATCGCTCGTGCTTTGAGTCCTAAAACATATTTTATCCTACTAGAACCATGTTGTGACATTGTGCTGCCTATTTGGTCCTAGTTTTATACTTAGTGATTCGCATATGTTTTTACATCTTGAGTTGTTTAGTCCATTTTGTCTTCTTTGTAATCTAGAGAGATTTATGCTAAAATTCTAGGGTCAAATTGTTAAAGTTGAAACTAGATTTTATAGTACGAGTGTATCACAAATATCTAGGTTTTGGTGTACTAGTTTTCACCTTGGGTATTTGAGTTACCTTACCCTCTTCTGATCTATACAATTTCAGCCTTACCAAAGGTTGAGTAGATTTGTCAACCAAATATTCTAAATTTTGCATGGTTTAAAACCACCCTCCCTTATAGTCTCATTGGTACCTTGGTTATTTATTTAAAAGAGAGCCAAAGTATACTTTGTTTGGTTGCCAAGAATTGGTCCAAAGTTAGTCAAACACGCAGAACAACTCTTTTAGACATGACTCAAAGGTTCATTCATAGTGGGGCCTCTTATGGCCTTAGTTATGAAGATGAGAAATTTTATTATGATCAAGATAACCACATTATTCTTGATGATATCCCCACAACATTAGGATCTAAAGATGATTACAATGAATATCAACCCTAAGAAGACCAAGATGAAGCCCTTCTTAGATTGATAGAATCAAGTGCTAGACTACCTTCTAAATTTCCTATAGAATAATTGCATACCTTAGTTAGATAAGGAGAACAACGATGGCAAGAGAAATATTTTGCATGAATAGACATACCTTCTTCCTCTAACAAAGGAAAAGAAATACAAATAGAGGCAAAACCCATAAATCCAAATCTTCTAGCTAAGATCAAGATAATAAGTCAATGATATGTAGATAAAATTATCATAGACTTAACTGACTCCCTAGTTGCCACGTCAATTCACAATGATGCTTTGAAAGAACAAGAAAATATGGTTGAAAGTATGTAATAAATATTAGATGAGGACATGACCATAGTGGATCAAGGTAATCTAAATGAAAAATTAAAGTCACAAGAGACATTACAAAGTGTTCCATTTAACATAAAACATACATTATTCAATCATCAAGAACCTCTTGTTAATTTACAAACTCAAAAACCTAAACATCTAATTAAAATTGAGGAAATACCTCAAGATAATTTGGCTAGTTCTTTTCAAACAACACAAAAATTGGTAAATAAACATAGAAATTTCCAAAATCAATAAAGTACAAAACAACCAAATTCAAGGAATGTTTTACAATCCAAGAATCAACGACCTATATTCTCAACTCAAGGAAAAAAATCAGAACCAAGTCATGGATCAAAAGGTACACACTCCCTATAGATCCACACAAAACTAGGGGCATATTCCACCCCAATAACAAAAACATTAGGGGCACATTCCACCCCAACAACAACAAAACCAAGGGCACATTCTACCCCAACAATATCTTATTCAATCTATAAATGCACCAAACATGCAAGAATATAATTTTATGAAGGAAATTGTTCAAAGATTGGAGATGAATAATAGAGTCAAAAAGTACAAATTTGATGAGATATGACCATATCCATTTGATTTAACTAATCTTCAAAACCCCTTTCCACTTCATTTTGAGGTACCAAAATTTGACAAGTACAAAGGAAAAAGAGATCCATGTGAACACATACAGGAATTCTTCATCTTATGTCAAGAGGTTTCTTATAGTAGCGAGTACTTACTATGATTATTACCATGAATTTTAGTGAGACAAGCTCTTTATTGGCTACTTAAACTACCCAAGGGATCAGTTATAGATTTGGAATGACTTATCAAAAAAGTTTGTTAACTATTTTTAATATAACATAGAACATTAATTAAACATTGTTGATTTATGTAAATCCAAGCATCATGATGGTGAAAGTTTTATTGTATATCTACAATGTGGAGAGCATTGGTAGGCTACTTTCAACAAGTTTGCCAGACAAATAGTTGGCTGATATCGTTTCACATAATTTGCATCTTGAAGTTGTGCATAATCTATGGTTATCTTGTGTTAGCTGATTTGAATAAATTATTGACAAAGGAGTGAAAATTGAGAAGTTTCTTATTGCTAAGGGCCTTGTTAAGATTTTTATGCAAGGTCAAGTGTCTAATTAGACTAAATCATTAGTTCAAATAGCTATACAAGAAAAGCCTAAAGGCTTTAGTAAAAATAAGAACATGGTTGAAAATGTGGTAACTAAAATAAGACATGTACAAATGGTACAGGCTATGCCTCCTCCAAATGTATAATTAACTTCCCCAAATCCAGTACCTACTTTTAGAGACAACCTCCATGAAGGACATTTCATAACAATTTTAGAGTCTTTAGAAAGTTGGGAGAATTGGTTGAAACAGTGTTATAAAAGCTCATTATAGATAATTTAATTATATGGCTAGTATCAAGGCCATTTCCTCAAGATCAACCAAAACTAGATTGGTACAAAAAGAATTAATGGTGTAACTTTCATCATGTTGTTGGTCACAATGCATATCATTGCATTCAATTATGACATATTATTGAGGAATTTATTGAAAGTGGTGAACTAGAAATTAAGTTGGCCCCTAATTAGGACACAAATTAGGATATGGGAATCTACAAAGACCCCTTTCCTGGACATGATTCACCACCACCAAGAAATAATCAAAATGGTCATAATCAAGGATATAAATAGAATCAAAACCAACAATAAGGTTAGAATCATAATGAGCATAATTGAGATCTTAATGCCCATACTAATAATGTGGTGTATAACAACATACCTTATGACTATAATAATACTATGGGATGCATTTTTTCAACCCACATTGCCATTGTTATTGTAAAACTACATGGCCAACCTCATGTTCCTCACAATATGGGACCCATCATTATAGAGTCAGGACCCTCTCCCCTAGTAATTTTGTGTTGGGTTTGCATTATCATGTTACTACTCCATTTACAAAGGTCATTAATCCTAAACAACAACACCTTTCTTCTAATTATAAAGGCTCCTCATTGACCCAAAATTGTATCAATATATTTAGTCACCCATGATTCACCATCCAAGGCCCTTTGCCTTCCTCTTCTAATTATAATAACTCCTTCTCACCTCTAGGTTGTGCAGTCACAACTAGATGCCCACAAGTTACCATTTAGGACCCTTCACCCACTTTTTCCATAAAACCTAATTATAACATTATGCCAATGGTTCCAAAGTTGAATATTATCCCAATAAAGAATAAAATAGTTTAATTCATAATTCAAATGCCTTATAGTCTAATAGATCAATTAGATAAAACCCCTACACAAATTTCCATATTAAAACTCTTGTAGACATCTTATGTCCATAGAACCATCTTCAACAAACCTTTGTAAGAGTCTATAATTCCTAATGATATAAACCTTGATCAATTCATGTACCTAGTTATACAGTTGTCTTCATTTTGGAAAATCACATTTGATCAAAAAGACATGTCCACCCGCAGCCCAAACCACAATAACCCACTATACATTGAAATAATCATTGAAAATTAAAAGATCAAGTGGTTCTTATAGATAATGGTTTAGATATGAACATCATATCTCTTAAATTGGTATGATGATTAGACTACATAGATAAAAACATTCAGCTAGAAACTATTACAATCAAGGCTTATGATAACATCAAGAGGTAGTCATCTGGTACAATTTAGTTGTCAGTTATGGTTGGGTCTATTTCTCATCACACATTATTCCATATTTTGGATATGGAACTTCTTTATAACATACTTCTTGTTCATCTTTAGATCCATGAAGTACAAGTAGTTCCATCTACTCTTCACTAATTCCTTAAGTTTCCCCATGATGGGATCAAGGTTACTATTCTCATTGATCAGCAGCCATATCAATACTACAAACATCTTGAAATAGAGTTTCATAATTATAACTATTTCCCAAGTTCTAAATTCATTTCAAAGAAGAACAAAGCCATCATTTCTCATCCATCTCCATCTAGCTATATAGACCTTGATGATCTAGCCTCCACTTCAGTCGATCCATTTCCTATAACTCTGGCCAAGTAGGTTATCATTAAAGATGTAGGCATTTCCATGTACCATCTGAAGGATGTCCTCCATATTGAAAAATTATCAAAATCCCCTAAAACTTCCTAGACTCCTAATAAACCTGATCAGATTTGTTTAACAAAGAAGAAACAACCAAAACCTCTTATGGTTTTTGTAACTACAATTGCACCAAAGAAAGATTGAGAGGCTTTTACCAAGGGATATTGGTTATGTTATGAAGGCCTTGATAAAAAAATTTAGAATCTAAAGTATCCTATCCCTAACAAGATAATGGATCATCTTGACTATACAGGGAAAGGCCTTGGCCCATGGGCGTAAGGAATTTCAGAACCCTTATCAATTGGAGTTATCAATTAGAATCATGGTCTCAGATTCAAACCACTAGAGGATGACCTCATGTCATTTTACAGTGGCTCTTCCAAAATAACTAGTAACAAGACTCATAATAATGACACAATGTCCCATTATAGCCTTTTTAATGAGCTATCTAACTTAGATTTATTTGATTCAAATGCCATATTGACCATAATGCCTATTAGATTTTCCCATCCTAAAGAAAAAAACCATCTTAGTGGTGCTTCCCTTCTTGAAGTAGGTAGGACATTATATATTTACCATTGGTGCTTCTCATCCTGAAGCAAACCCTCACTATAACCTATGCCTTTTCCATCCTAAACTCATAGATTGGATCAAAAAAATTGGTCATATGCCTCGATAAGTTCCAAAATAAAGAATAGATTGTAGAATACATGGGCCTATGAGATGCATTCCCAATTGGTGTTCATAATTAGGGTTTTTATTTTTCATTGGATCCTTATACCTACTTTAAAGAGTAGGAAAACTTTATTGGTCATAATAAAAAACAAACATTGAGATCTTCAAGTGAAAACCTCTTTGAAGCACTTATCAATTAGGGAAAAAGTAAAGAAAAGACAAGCCTTTGAGTGAAAACCTATTTTAGATGCTCCTAGTTGGGAAAGTTTTCTATCCCCTCAGAAGGTTGAAAGCCCATCCATCCTAAGTTCCATATCTAGTACAAGCATCTCTTCATAACAACATCAAATATTTGAGCATCTTATTCTTGAGTTTCTAGAGGTTTTCACCAATTGGCCTTTACCTAAGAAGGTAGATTATAATTCTTCATATTATTTAGATCTTTGGGAGGAACAATAAGAAGATATAACAGAGGAAAATGATCATGACCATACATTACCTATAATTATACAATATGGATCCACACTTCCTTATGGAGAGCACAATAAAAGTAAATTTGAGAACCCATGAGGATCCCAAAATTGTTTATCTTGGAGCTTCCCTTACTGATGTAGAATGTGAACATATTATATCTATTATTAAGGATTATATAGACATCTTTGCATGGGCATATTATAACATGCCAGTCTTGGATCCAAATTTAATTACGCATCATCTTGTTGTTCGCCTTGGTGCTAAACTAGTCAAGCAAAAACTAAGAAAGATGCATCCATGCATCACCCTTTTGGTTAAGGTTAAGTTAGAAAAGTTGTTAGGAGCCAATTTTATCAGACCACTAGACTACTCTAAATGGGTTTCCAACATAGTACCAGTGAGTAAAAAGACCCTAGACATATGTATTTATATTGATTTCCATGATATCAACAAAGCATGCCCCAAAGATGATTTTTATTTTCCTAACATCGACATGATCATCGACTCAATTATTGGGTATGAGATGTTATCCTTAATGCATGGATTTTTCAATTACAATCAAATCAGTATATCCCCTAAAGATCAGCATAAGACCACATTCACCACTCTATGGGGGACATTCTACTACCAAGTCATGCCATTTAGTTGGAAGAATGTTGGAGCCACATATCAACATGCAATGATGATCATTTTCCATGACATGATGTATGACATTGTCAAGGACTATGTTGATGATATACTAGCAAAATCAAGAACAAGAGCTACACATCCTGACATTCTATGAAGAATATTTGAGAGGCTTCATGAATATAAAGTTTGCTTGAATCCTAATAAATGTGTCTTTGGAGTCACATCAATAAAATTTCTAGGGTTCATTATATCATGATCATGGATAAAATTCAACCATACAAAGTTAAATGTTATCATGGAAATGACTCCACCAAACAATCTTAAATAGTTATGAAGTCTACAAGGAAAGATCTAGTCTATATGTAGGTTCATTCTCAATTGATAGATAAGTGCCACCCATTTACCCATCTCATAAATAAAGGGGTAACATTTCAGTGGGATGAAGATTGTCATATAACATTTGTAAATCTTAAAAAATACTTGGCCAATCCACCAGTCTTATGATCTCCAACACAAGGAAAACCACTACTTCTTTATATATCAGCCACAGAACATGCACTGGGGGCACTTTTGGCTTAGCATGATGATCATGGTAAGAAACATGTTATTTATTATTTAAGCCACACATTGGTAGCCTATGAACATAATTATATGCCTATTAAGAAGGCATGTTTAGATATGGTGTTCACCACTCAAAAATTTCAACATTATATGTTAAATAACAAAACTATTATTATCACCAAGCTAGATCCTCTCAAGTTCCTCTTATCTAAAGCAACTCTTTAAGGATGCATGGCTAATCAGTGATTTTGATATTAAGTACCAAAATCAAAAGGTAATCAAAGGACAAGTTCTTGTTGACCAACTTGTAGAAGCTCCTATTACAGCCACTCAACCTCTCAACTTTAACCTTCCAGATGATTCTATCATGATGATAGAACATGCATCACAAGAACTTGAATAGTGGACACTCTATTTTGATAGATCCTTCACATCTTGTGGGTCTAGATTTGGCATATTGTTGATCACACCATAAGGTATATGATCCCCAAATCATTTCATATACAATTTAATTGTATAAACAATATGGTTGAATATGAGGCATTAGTTGCAGGCCTCCATTTTGCTATATAGTGGGATATTTAAATCTTAAAGGTTTATGGAGATTCATAGCTAATCATAAATTAGACAAATAACCAGTATCAAAAAGGGATGATAAGCTTATTCCTTACAAGCAAATTATCGATAACCTCAAAACACATTTTAAATCTCTATAGTTTGAGCAAGTTTTATGAGTCAACAATAGTTCTACTGATGCCATGGCAATAATTGGTTCCATGATTCAAATGCATGATAGTGTTAAAGTGCATCAGTTCTTGATTGAAAATATTCATTAGCTAGCACAAATTCTATCAGATTCAGAGAGGATATGCACCATTGTTGATCCTAATTCCTCACTTGAGCTACCATGGTACCAAGATTTTTATAACTATTTCCATAGTCATGTATTTCCCACCAATCTTTCCAATAACAAACAAAAACTATTCTTGCATCACTTAACACATTATATCCTCCTTGAAAACATGTTTTATTATAAATATTATGATGGAATGATTCTTCATTGTTTATATTTGGGAGAATCCAAAATGGCACTAAAGGAGGTTCATGAAGGAATGTGTGGGTCCCATATCAATGGTGTAGTCTTAGCAAAGAAACTCCTTAGGATAGGCTATTATTGGCCCAAAATGGAGATAGATGATTGTAATTATGTAAATAAATGTGTTACTTATTATCAATATGATAACTTGATACATGCACCTTCCTTACCATTACATCCAATTACAACACCATGGCCATTCTCAACATGGGGTCTTGATCTCATTAGGAAAATTAACCTGAGATCTTCAGATGGCCATAAGCACATTTTGACTACAACTAAGTACTTTACCAAGTAGATTAAGGCCATTCCTCTCACTTATGTTATCAAGAAACAAATAGCCAAATTTATTCATTACCATATCATCTACTGATATGGCATCCCAACCTATATTATATCTGATAATGGTAGATCTTTTGTGAATGAAGATTTGAAATCTCTTTATGAAAAATTCAAGATTAAGCACAAGAAATGCACTCCATATAACCTGTAAGGTAATATACAAGTTGAGGCATCAAATAAAACCATTATATCCATCTTAAAGAAGATTATCAATGATGTTGGCTGTAATTGGCACTTATAACTCTTTCCTACCCTTTGGGCTTATAGAAAAATCATCACACCCCAACTGGAGCTACTCCATAGTCCTTTATTTTTAGCACTGAAGCTATCATCCTGATCGAGATTGAGATCCCATCATTAATAATATCACTAGAGCACATTGAAGATAATGAAGACTATAAAGCCTCACAATTGCATGAACTAGAGCTTCTTGATGGTGAGCATTTGGCTGGCCTAGAAAAATTATAGGCCTATCAGAATAGATTGTAGAGAAGATACAACAAATGCATTCTCACTTAAGAATTTGAGATTGGTGACTTAGTTTTGAAAGAAAACCATAAGAATATGAATGTTGCCTAATTGGCTAGGACCATATATTGTCACAACAAACTATGGATCAGGAACATATCAATTGGATAAACCTAATGGTGAAGAAATTTTAGAGCCCATGAACATCATACACCTTAAGAGGTTCTACGCATGAATATCTTTGAACCATTGTCTACAAGACCCCTAATTTGGGGGAAACTTGTGATATCATAATTTTATCCCACCTATTTATCTTACCTTAAACACATTTTATACTACCCTGGTCCACTTTTCATGATTCCCAATAGTAAAGGCTTTGAATCCTTGGCACTCTGAACATATTATTTATCCCGTTCTAGATTTCTCTCTTTGAGAAGCATATTCTTTTTTATGTCTAAGGCATGTTATAACCTTGAACACTTTTTATCCCTTGACCAATTATGATCTCAATTATGTCTCATGAACATTATGAACATCCTTAGCATTAGTTCTACAATGTAGTTTAGCTAGGATAGTCTTGTGCAGCTTTAGACAAGTGAATAGAAACATCTTCTCAATTCTAGACCATTGATACATTTTTATAGATAGGTGAATGTAGATATTTTTTTTACTTTAGGTTACACATTATTCTATATCAAATTTGTTGTTCTTTATTATTTTATCAAGAACCTCGCTCTTGCTGATTTGTGAGTATGCGTAATTGTAATTGCCTTAGCTATCTTATTGGAACCTCTACTCTTAGGACATGCATCTACTTGATTAGATGGTCCTACCTTGTGCATATTTTATCTCAAAAACACCAAAAACATTAGAAATACTTTTAAAATACCAAAAACATTAGAACATGATCCATAAAAGAATAAAAACATTGTCTTGTACTTCTATACATTTGTACATTCACGTTCCACCATGCTATGCTCTTGCCATTTTGTAAGCACATAAACACTAGTTCATTTCATCTTGTCCCACACACTTTAAATTTTTCAAGATCATTCTTTCTCATCTCACCAGCATCTTGTTTCCTAGATCATTCTCATTTGTTTGTCATATCTTCCATTTATTCTATAACATTAATCAAGATAGTCTACTCATCATTTTTATGCTATCCCATTTCTTGGGAGACCTAAATTTGGCTTAAAGTTCATGTTGGAACATACATCCATAGAATTATGTATGCAACATCCACTTGTCTTATACATCTGGAGTCAGCTCAGCCAACCCCTTTCTTTTCTTCTCTTTCCCCATTTCTTCTATCAATGTTCCTCTTTAATTAGGGAACAATTGTCATGTCATTGTTCTTGGTTATGATGTGGTGGAAAGTAATGCCTCTACCACACATACATGAACATTTGTCTTTAACCGCACTAGCTTGGTTTTTGTTTGTGTGTGTTTATTTGAGTTATCTTGTTTTTTTTTTTTTTTGTTTTTTTTTTTTTTTTTTTGGGTTTTCTTGGTGTTTTGTTATGCTTTCACACCTCTCCTTTTATTTCTTCTTATTTTTATTACTTCTTGTCTCATCTTGGTCTTGTGTTTCCTTGTTCATTTTTACTTATCTCTTTTGTGTTTCAAAACGTCTTAATGATTCACATGGATATTGATTGTTTATATCTTGATCATATGTTATTACATTGTTCTTGGACCATTTTGTTTATTTTATTATTATTTGTGTCTTAATTTTTTTATTTGATTTTTCTTTTCTCTTTTGTATTCAAATAATTCCTTGATGGCCCACATGGATCTTGATTATTCATATCTTGGTCTCATGTCATTAAGACATTCTTAAATTTTGTTTTTAAAACATTTTGTTCCTACTTAAGATCATATCTTGATTTCAAGTTAGGTTCAATCATGTTTATATTTTTCTTTATCTTTTCTTTTTTATTCAAATGTAAATCACTATAACTCGAGTTTTGGTCATTATTTTACCATTATCCTTAGTTATAGGTATTCACATTTGAACTAGCTCGGTGTAATTAGAACCTTATGTCATTCTAAGTTATTCATACTTATGATGCCTAATTTTTTTTTATAGCAAGAACTTTGTGATTAGGTCTCAATGTCTTAATGTCAACATCAGCTCTGATGAATGATTCTCAAAAACACTTTACAAAACCTAGGCTCATGATATGGAATTAGACATCTAGGTAACATGTATTTGAGCACTTAAATATATGCTTAGACATGCATCTCTTCATATGCATTATGAGTCTAATCATTTTTTGGTCAATTTTCATCATTCTTTATTCCATTCTCTCCTAAACATGGGTGAACTACATTGGCTTGAAGTTCATGTTATAACATGAGTCTATGGAACTATGTAGCTAGTACTCAATTTCTATTGAGGTCAGCTCAGCTATCCCCATTCTTCTTTTCATCTCTCTCTTCACTTTGTGTATACTCATATGCTTTATTTTATATGGCTTTCTAAGCCATTACACCATCACATGTATGTTTGTGCCTACTCACTTTAACCTATCTTTTGCGTTATATCCTTGAGCTATTTTTATTGTCAATTACCCAGGCTAGGGCCCAACATCTAAACCATATTTAAATCAAATCAGATCTATAGGAGAAAAATCATTATTTATTCTTTATCAATGATCAAGATTCACGCTACTAGGGCAAAACTATTTTGTCACAATCAAATATACCCTACTAGAGTACTTATTATATTATCTTTGGAGACCTCATTCTAGTGGTGCTTCCCTTCCTAAAGTAGAATGTTCTATCTTTTCCTTTAATTACAAGCTCTCCACACTAATGCCCATGATGGAAATATTTTAGCGTGCAACTTGTCTGAGGATTAATCAATGCCATAAGCATGCAACTTATACTCTCAAATTGGGTATGTTTAAATTGTGTCCCTTACATTTATGGATTGTATATTTCTCATTCCCCCCATTTTTGGGGCCTATTATACTCCTAATTATATTTTGATCATTGATGGTAATCACATTTGAAAACATTAGCTCATCTGGATGTGATCTATGCCATGGGTTAATCTCTCACTTTTTCTCTCTTTTCAAGATTCCATCCTTTTCTTCCATCCTAGTATGTCCTCTCAAGGGGGCATCATGGGTCTATTCCAATTTCTTATTGACAACTCTTTTATTTTAAAATATTTTTTTTCACTTGAATGTCTTGCTACACCTTCTCAAATAGGGGCAAAATGTAGACACCCAATTCCTAACACCATTTGTGTTAAAACTGTCAATCTTACTTGAATTGCACTCAAATGCACATTTTAGGTCAAAATACTTAAAATTACCTAAATGGTTTGAACATGTCACTTACAAGTGTTATTTTAGGTCAAAGTATCCCTAAATAGGGTAATGAATTTTATGGGTCATCTAACTTTGATCAATTCATTTTGAGTCAAAATGATGATTTTGCCTTTTGTGCTCTGGATCACTCTTTTCTCCAAAATTCATTAGTATACACCATGTAACTTTTTTATTTTGTGTATAAATGGAAAAATCATAAATGGAAATACAATTCTAGTGTATCTAACGTCACCTTCTAATTCTTCTTGAGTCAAATTACAACTCAGTAATATGACTTTTTAACCATTTTGATTAATTGAGGGCCAATTTCCAAATAATTGCATAAATGTTGATTAAATTTGTTTAAGGCTAATTAATCTAATCAAGAGCTTAAGTGTATTTTCCATGAGATTTTTTTAATATTTATTTTTGAAAATTGATTTCTATTAATTACATCATCAGGTGACATCATTTCTTGGGAAGACATCCCTAGGCCATAAATGCCACAAATATCAGAATTATGAGTCACCCATGCCTACTTAATACCTTCCATGCCTCTTAAATTCCCCTTCTTCCAAGGTCATGATGAAGATAATTATGGATTTAATTCTAAATATTGAATTAATCCTCAACCACACATCTTCATCTCAAGATGGATGGTTCAAGTTGATCCTGACCAATCTCAAAAATCTATAAATAAAGAGGCCATGGACATGAATTTTAATCTTCAATATATCAAATCTATAATGTTAAATTATTTCCACAATCCTTTGCATTTGATCATTGATTTTTTTGCAAGCTTCATTTATAGGCTAGTTTAGTGATTTGGAATCATGAACCTAGGTTTTACAGAGTGTTCTTGAGACATTGGAGGAGTTTGCCACCTTTGTTGACAAAGACAAGGATTTTTGATCAAGGGAGAACATGCTTTTGAGCCACATGGGTATGGTTAATCCATTTTAGAAGGTAATATGATGTTTTTTTTCTTTCATTTATTTCTTGTTATCTTTTGTAGTTCCCATCAGAATATATAGGCTTAGTTAGTACATTATTTATGTATTTTTCATGATTTATGGACTAATGTTTGACTTAATTGCTTTTTAATCCTCTCTCCACATCTCACCCACTCTCAAGGTTCAAACTTTCCAAACTTTTGATGAGGCTTTTACCATGGCATGAAAATTGGAAATCTGATCCATTGAGGAAAGAAAATTAAAACTTCAGAACAAGAATTCCACCTTTAAATATAATGATCCTTCCTCATCATAAAAACCCACCAATCAATACAACCCTTCTAAATCTAGGGCATCGGCCATCTCAGTTGTTCTTAAAATTGCTCCACTTCCAACCATCAACCAATCCAACCCCTCAAACAATTCCTCTTGCTGTTTAAAATAACCCAACCCAAATCAAACTCATGGACATCAAAAATAATACACTCCTATTATAGAATATTACACTTCAATTTTGGAGAAACTACTCAAAACAAACATCATACAACTTCCAACCATAAAACCTCCTCAACAATTTGACACTACTCACCCCATACCTAGTTGGTATAATGAAAATGATTCATGTGCATACCATCATGTTATTAGATGTGATGTTAGTAGGTGTAATACCTTTAAAAAAATTGTCCAAAACATGATTGACAAGGGGAAACTCATATTTGACAATCCCAATGTACCCCCTAACCAATCCATTGATAATTTTCATAAACCATTTCCCAACCATAAACCCTCTACCAACTATAACAAAAACCAACCTAAATCATCTCACACACATAAGGTCAATATGGTTGATACAATCATTGTTGAACCCTTTGTTGAGGAGACTATTACCTCAACCTCCATTTCATCCATCCCACTCACTGAAGTAGCCAACTCACCTACCCTTCCTTTGGACATCCAAACCAAGGAAGCCACCTCACCCTCCTCCTCACTCAAAAAAACCATAGACTTACCCACACCTCCTTTTAAAAATCCAAAGGAGGAAATCATTGCTTCAACCACATCTCCACCTATTTCTACACCCATGGAGGAGAACTCACCTACCATTCCTTTCGAGGTTCAACCAAAGGAAGAAACCATGTCCATCCCCTCACTTAAACCTATCACATCTATCATTAAACAACCCAACCTCTCTTTTGAAACCACTCTAAAAAATGAAACCTATATACCTACACCTTCCATGATGGAATCATCATCCCAAACTTTACAACCCTCTCCCAAGAACATTCCCTCACCTCCACTTAAAAGCTTAATCTTTGAAACTAAGGATCAAGAAACTAAGCCCATCTACAAACCTTTTTCTAGATTGGTTCAAAATCTAGCATTCACCTCTCAACCCAACCTAGATAGAGCCACTTTTTGACATAATATAGGTCTACCTTATCAAACAAACTTGAACCTTTAACCACACTTCCTTCAACCTATAAAACCATCATACCTCCAACCAAGCCTTCTCCTTCCATGACTCTAAGAGAACCTTACAACCTTTCTCCACTCAAAATTCCCAAATAATCATCTACCCCTAAAACTAAACCCATCATATCCCAAACCAAACCCATCAAAAACCTAGGGATACTTCCTACTCCCAATATTGTTCATCCACCTTTGAATTTTGACTTGACCCCTCCTAAAGTATCAAAATAAACACCCACAAAACCCATCAAAAGGATCAAAACAATCAAGTCTCCACCTCAAGATAGACCCATACCACCTCCTTCCACCTTACCTTCTATCTTGGTACCTCATACCTCAACTCTCCCTATTCCACATTCTTTATCTTTCTAACCTTCACCATTTTCCTCACCTACATCTTCTACCAAATCATCAACCTCATCCTCCTCATTTTTGGATAAACTTCCCCTCACTACTCTCCTACCTATAACCAAAAAATCACCTTAAACTTCTAAATCCTCCACAAAACTAACCTCAACTAAACAACCCCAACCTAAACCATTCACCAAAACTATTCAATCATCTTCCAAATCCATGGTGAGACCTCCTCTAGAAGGGACTCCCACTCTACCTCCTAAGACCAAAACCTTGGTGCTCTCAACACCTTTGACTGAATCCTATTCATCTATCTTGCAAAGGTTGTTGAAAAAATCCTCTATCCACTTACCATCCATCAAACCATTTGACCCTTCTAAGAAATTAGACCACTCACATCCTACACCATCTTGGTTTAATAACCAATTAATCGATGCCTATTATAGAACACATGGATATGATATAGAAAGTTGTAAAGATTTTCAAACCCTTATCCATAACTTGATAGATGAAGATGATATATTTTTAGATGAATCACCTCTTATCCCATTACCAAATCAACCATCCATTCAACCCTTCCAAACCATACCCTTTCCCACATTCTCATCTGAAAGTGAGGAGGAACCAGAAAAAATATCTAGTCCACTACTTTTTCTTACCCATATTATCCACATGCTTACCTAATCTAGGGCCCAAAAAAAGGGTAAATAAAAAGCTAATGTGTCCATCCCATGGACATAATCTTATAAATCTCAACCTATCAACCAAACTCATATACCCTCACCTTTACCCACACCATCACCAAAACCCAATATATCCATTTTGGGTGTCCCTTCCTCTAACCCATATGAATCCTTAGATGTAGTTCTTAAGAAACTTCACCAAAGTCTAGTGAAGATGAGTCTTTATGAACTCATTAACACCTCACCCCATCATCACCAAGAACTCATTGGGACCCTCCAATCCATTGAGGTTTAACCACATGATCCTCAACCTCTAGCCACCTTTGTTGGCACTCTCTAAAATTTCAACCTCATCACATTTCAAGATTTTGAGATTCCATCTATTCATTTTAAGGATCTTAATCCTCCCTTATTTATCACCACATACATTAACCAAAACTACATTAAAATGGTGATGGTTGATGGAGGAGCTAGTATCAATATCATCTCCTCACATGATTATGACCAATAATAACTACCTAAGAACATCATGTCTAAAACTGTAATAATCCTTTGCTATTTTAATGACACCATTGCAACTACTTTAGGCATAGTCATCTTTCACATCTATTAGGACCTCAAACTATTATTTAACTCTTTTATGTTGTAGAGGGTGAGTTCCAATAGAAATGTTTACTTGGATACCCTTGGATTCGTGCCATAAGTTGTATCCCTTCCACCTTACACCAATGTGTCAAATTTGAGAATGTAATTCAAGTCATTACCATCAAATTTGACCCAAGTCCCTTCACTTCATGTAATATGACCTATCATCTAAATTATGTCCTCATTCCTACCTCATCCACTTCACCACCCACTAATAACACTTCCACCACTACCCATGATGAATCTTCAACAAGATCATTTATTCCTTCATCTCATATTCCCATAGAGGACCCCTTGGAACCCAAATTTCAATGTCTCTCACTAGGAGAATACCATATTTTAACTTTAGATGTTTTCCCCACTCCTCAAGAGTATGGGAGCCTCATCCATGACCCTAGTTATGACCCAAACATTGGTGCCATCATTCCTTTTGGGCTCCCCAACCATCAAACTAACTTCATCTATGGGGTACTTGATCATCCACTTGTTTCTCCCACCATTACCTCTTCCACCAAACCATTTACCATAGGCTTCTTTTACCTTGACAAACCAACATTTTCCAAACTGTATCTTCATAGGTGTGCTTGGAAAGGATTTAGTCTTAGACTTTATGAGTAGGGACCCCATGAGTAACCCATGATCAAAACTCAAAATCCTTGGGAGTCCTTCAACCTTGGGTTTGAACCACCTGAATAACCCACTAATTCACCAAAACCCATTGCCAACATTGAGAATGAAACCCATTCCTCACCAACCCATTACCCTTTCAAGTCTGAGAACTTTGATTTCATTCTTCCTAACATTTTTTTGATCAACACTGATAGTTTGGGACCCTTATTTTATCAAAATTATGGACAAACTAAAACCCTTCCTCTTATCCATCTTGACATGATCGAATGTGATTCTCCTACCATACATACCATTTAACAATAAAGATGATGATTCCATTTCACCTAATTTGGTGCAAAATATTCTTCCATCCACAAATATCTTCCTCTTAAGAAGCAAACCATGTTTAATGAATCTACCATAGAGGTTAACTTACATACTTAGGATAATCCTTATACAGTAAAAATTTGTCAATCCTTATATTTTAGGGAACAATAATATTTTCCTTCCTTCTTTCATGATCGTATCATTGTATTTTCTTGGTTCAATAATGGCATGCCAAGAATCAACCCTTCTATTTCCCTTTATAACATTTTCCCCTATCCTAAAATGAAACCCATGCACCAAAAGCTTCATAGGATGCATCCTCACATCATAGTTCTTATAAAATAAGAGCTACAATGTCTCTTATCCATAGACTTCATCTAACCCATACACTATCCTCAATGGGTTTATAACATTGTCCCTATCACCAAACCCACAAGAGGACTTTGACTCTACCTTGACTATTGTGACCTTAACCTTGCTTGTCCAAAGGATGAGTTTCCTTTGCCTAGCATTGACCAACTTGTTGACCTTACTATTAGCCATGAAATGCTATATCTTATAGATGGTTTCTTAGGATATAATCAAATCTTGATTTCCCCCATGGATCAACATAAAACCTCTTTTATCATCCCATGGGGAAAACTTTGATATAGGGTCATGCCCTTTGGTATAAAGAATGTTGGGGAAACCACCAGTGTGCCATGACTTACATCTTCTATGATCTCATTCATAAAATTATTGAGGACTATGTGGATGATCTCCTTGAGAAATATAAACATCATAAGGATCACCTAGTTGTTCTCACCATCATATTCAAATGACTCATCCATTTTCACATCAAACTAAATCCCAAGAAATGTATTTTTGGGGTCCTATCTAAAAAAATCCTTGAAGTCATCATCTCTCTCTAAGTAATTGAAGTAGACCCTGCCAAGGTCTAAGCCATCCTCACGATGTCATCTCTAACCCACCTTAAACAACTCCATAGCCTATAAGGAAAACTCTAATCCGTCTACCATTTCATTTTTCAATTATTTGATAGATGTCAACCTTTCCACCATCTACTCAAGAAAGACACTTATTTTAAGTGGACTAAAGACTTTCAATAGGCCTTTTATTCACTCAAAGAATACCTTCTTTCTCCATCAGTTCTCACCCATCTTAAGGGGGATCAACCCTTATACCTCTATATATCTTCCACTAACCATTCCCTAGGGACAATGATTGCACATTGGGATGAACAAAATAAGGAACAAGATGTCTACTATATCATTCGAACATTTATAGAATATGAGACTTGGTACACTCATACCAAGAATCTTTTCCTTGCCCTCGTCTTTGTAGCTACCAAATTTTGTCACTACCTCCTCAATCATAAAACCTACGTCATCACCAACACTAACCCCTTCAAGTATATACACTTTAAACCATACCAAAACCAACGTATGGCTAAGTGACTCATGCTCCTTAGTGAGTTTGACCTTGAGTTCTTCTAGTAGAATTCAATCAAAGGGCAAGTCATTTATGACCAATTGGTTGAATCTCCTTTACTAGATAATCAACACCTTCTTATTACATTTCTAGATGAGTCTATTATGACTCTAACTCAAGAATACATCACCTATCAAATGAACCTATTCTTCAATGGATCTAAATGCCAACATGGTGGGGGTGTCAAAGTTGTTCTCATTCCCCTTGATGGAGAACCCATTCCTCTTTCTTTCAAACTTGACTATGAGTATACCAACAACATGGCTGAGTAAGAAACCATAGTGATAGGTCTCCAAATCACCTTAGCCTTGAGAATAAAAACCATTAATATCTTCGGTGATTCCCAACTTGTCATCAACCAAGTTAATGGTTCCTACCAATGCAAAAATGATGTCCTACAAAAGTATAAACAATTAGTTGATGTACTCTTGGCATCATTTGACCATTACTCTATCTAATATGTTCCATGATCCACTAACAAGTTTTTGGATACAATGGCTTCCCGTACTTCCCAAATCCAAACTCAACGTGCCACTTCAAAAAATTTTATCACCATTCACCATTTCATCACACCCTTGTGTATCCACTCTAACTTTCCTACCATTTTCAATGTGGAAGAATCTACCTTAGATACTTGGTACGAACAAACTTTCAACTAACTTAACCTAAATTTAGTTCCTCCTAACCTCTCTATGAATTCTTGATGAGCCTTCATCTAAACCACTTCTTGTTATACCATATTAAGAGGAATACTCTACAAATGTGGTTTTGACATCCTTTTTCTCTATTGTCTTCATGGTTATGAGGCCTCTCATGTTATAAAATAAACCCTTGATGGAATATATGGTAGGAAATTTAGTGTCCTAACTATCACTAAATTTATCCTTCACCTTGGCTACTATTGGCCCACCCTTAGTCAAGACTACTGTGAGTATGTAAAGAAGTGTTTTAAATGTCAACAACATGCTAATTTGCATCATGCACCCACACATGGCCTTCAAAAATCCAAAGACATTTGTCCTTTATCATAATGGGGATTATACCTCATTAGAGAAATCAACCCTCATTATTCACAATGTCACCAGTCTATCATCACCACTACTAAATACTTCACTAAGTAGGTAGAGGCTATTCCTTTTATTTTTACCAAAGCTAAAAATATTGTTGACTTCATCAACCACCATATCATCTATCATTTCAATTTTCCCCATAATATCATCATTAATAATGGTAAATATTTCAAGAACAAAAAAGTTAAAGGTCTTTACGATGCCTTTGGCATCAAACTTATCTTTTTTTCACCTTACCATCCATAAAGAAATGGACAAGTTAAGGCTTTCAACAAAATTTTGAACAAAATGCTAACTTAGGTCATCAATGCTTTAAGCCAAGATTAGCACTTACATATCCCCTTTATTTTATGGGCCTATCTCACTAGCATTTGAACCTCTATAGGTGCTACCCCTTTCTCCCTTGTCTTCAGAGCAAAGGTATTCTTGCCTCCTGAAGTACAAATTCCCTTTCTTTGCATATCATTACAAGACATTATTTTTGAAAGTGACTATTATCAAGAATGTTTATCCCAACTAGAGATAGTTGATCAACATCACCTCATATCCCTTAACCACCTTCATGTATACCAATAGTGCATTACGTGCACTTATAACAAAAATTTGAGAGAGCAAGAATTCAAAATCAGAGATTTTTTCCTCAAATAAAACCAACATGACACTAACATGGAGATAAGAAAAAGAGGTAAGTTTTCCTTTAATTGGTTTGGACCCTATATCATAACCCATAAATATGGATTAGGAGCTTATCATTTTCCTCCCTCAAAGGCAAACCATAACCTGGGCTTCTTAATGCTTCACATCTGCATCCTTTCTATTATTAGAACAAGGATCAAACTCACCTTCTTGTCTAACTTAAGCTCATATTTTGATTCACAAGATTTTATACCCTCAAATTATTATTTTTCTCTAATTTTGAGGACAAATTGATTTAAATAGAACCATGTGATTATCCATCACAACTATTACCTAATCCTGAATATGGGTACCCTAGCTCTACCCATAGCATGGTTCTCATGGATACTTTTTTTATTCTATGAGAAGAAATCCCATGGTCTTTTGTCTCTAAAAACCCATTCCTTTCCACCCTCCACTACCTTATTGTGCTAAAAGTTTTCCCTCATAAAGGTACACCTTTAAGCCTTATTAGACTTACCCATGTCTAAAACTAGCATTCAAACTATTTAGGATACCAAAATATATCATTTGGGTCACAAAATTTCTATCATTCTATAGACTACTCCCTTGAAGGATAGTTTCCCCATTTCTTGAATATTGATTAAAAGATATACTACTCCCTCGAAGGATGGCTATCAAAAATCATAAACTTAGACCACTCCCTTGAAGGATGGATAAGTCAAATATATACTAAAATCAATTCCTTGAAGCTTCTTGTATCGATCAACTTCACAAAATTCTCAAAATAAAATAAAAAACACAAGTATACCATTTCTCAAAAACAAAATAAACATCCCAAGAAAGCAAAAATTAGAAAGCTTTCCCTTCAGTAAACTTCTTGCATTGATTAGTCTACACCAAGCATAAGACATGGACTTGTATAAATTTGGTTCTTAGGTCACCTATAAAAAGGGAAAACTTGCCCACATATGGTTATCTTCCCTATTCACCCATTTACCATTCACTTACCACTTATTCATCTTCTTTTATTCTCTATGAATGAAGAGATTTTGAGCTTACTGGACACAACGTGATCAAGACACAATTTTATCAACCAAAGGATGCTTATGTGAAGCATTAAAAAAGCTAAGGTTCACTAAGACCTAACTAACTTCGGTGATGTTTTTGGTCTTTACCTATGAAAAGGCATCATACTTCTTTTCTTTCCATTCTATTGGTGATTATTTGAAACATGTGTCTCTTAATTCTCCCACATTTCACCTTTTCATAACCTCACCCCCAAACCAAACAAGGCCTCTATCTTGTGGAATCCTTCTCCATCACTTAGTTCTTTGAGAGTATTACTCTCCACCCTCTATCAATGCACTTTCTTAATTTGGAACTAACATTACCTTTAACAAAACCCAGACCATGTGATATGTCAAATTGGGGAAACTTGTTTGAAAACCACCTCGACCTATTTGGGGAATTTCCTTCCCCAAGATTTTTGTAGATTACTCTTCTCCTTATTCCTTCCTCTTTTAACGTTCATCCAATTAGAACCAAAACTACATATAGCATAAATTTTCTATTAAATACTATATCCATAGAACTATATAGGTAATGTCCACTTGCCTTATGCATATGGAGTTAGCTTGGCTACCTCTTTTCTAATATACCTTTCACCCAACCATTGATCATTATCTTTCTTCCCATATTTTGGCTATTGACCATTTGGAGATTATCTTTTCTCCACATTTTCTAACCATTTGTAGATCACTTTTATCCACATCACTATCTCAGTACCAAAACTACATATGGTTTAAAGTTTCTATTGGATCGTATATCCACAAAATTATGTAGGTAGCATTCACTTGCCTTGTGCATATGGAGTTAGTTCAGCCTCCCCTTTTTAAACATTACTATTAATCATTACCATTTCATTGCATATACCTCAAATATTAACCATTTTGACCCAAACCTTTCATATCTTTTTTCAATGACCTTATTGTCATCTTTTTGATTGCATTGACTAACTTTTCCATGTTGAACATTCAAACATCTAAACATTTTGTACTTAATATATGACCAAAAAATTGGATTCTTCTATAGGATCACCTACAATTTTAAATACCCACATACAGGATCACTTCTAAATTTAGATACCCCCATGGAAACCAATCCATTTTGCTTATAAGGATAAAAATTATACCCAACCATCACAATAAGGTCACGTGGTCCATTGGTCACCTATCTTCTTGGTGATAAGCTTATTTTTATCAACATTAGCATCTTTAGTCCTTGTAAAATCTTGGCTATTGCATATTTGTCACATCTTGTGTGTATGTTTGTGTTACAAATCCCAACTTTGAACCACCCTTTAGTCACCCACCTTTGTAACTAACCATAAACCATTCATCAAACCCTAACCCAATTCATTTTTTTCTCATCCTCTCCTAGTTTGAGGGGGAACTCCTCCCATAATTGAGGTAAAATGATCTTCAACCAACATTAAACTGACACCATCTTCAAATTTTTTTTGTAGCTTACAAATATAAGCTGCATAATAAAAAGGGGCAAAATGTAGACACTAAAAAACCACACACATGGTTCTAGTTGTCAAAATGCTTCAGACTTCTCTTTCACTTATTTTGACTACACTGATAAAGTCAAAATAACCTATCTTGAACTAATCCCTTCACCTAACCCATTTAACCTAAGCTCACCTTGGGTCTAGTTAGCCACTTAGCTAGCTTAACTTACCTTGTTAACCCTCTTAAACCTCACCCTAGATTACATTGGTTAGTTTACTAACCAACTAGCCCTTTCACCCTACCTAGCATCTTTTTGACCCTTTGACCCTTTTTTTTGGGTACCTCACCTACCGATGGTTAAGATAACCATTGATGGTTACCCTAATTGTCGATGGTTAGGTTCCTGATCTAGTAACACATCACCAAATATTCTTGAGGCAATCAAGAACCAAATTTAATAGTTTTTGCCTAATCCATCTTCTAACACATCACAAACACCTTGTAATCTTACAATATTATCTTCTTACGCCATCACCTTTTGCTTATAAAAGAAAGTGAGAAAGAAAAGAGGAGGGATAAATACATATCTAAATTCTACATTTAGGATATCTTCATATAGGTACTCAAGTATTCCAAGTATTTTAAGATTTTTCATGCAGGTTTCTTTAGTAGCTACTAACCCAAACTTCTAAAAAATTCTTCTAGCTCTCCTTTAAGCATTATTATACTGGCAAAATCTCTTCAAGATAAGGTAAGCATTTGATTAATTTTTATTTATTTTTCCTTTCCATCCACATGAATATCTCTATTAGGATCTCACCTCCTTACACCCTTCCCATCTCATTCATATTAGTTTGGACCCAATACCTTTTCATCTTATCATTACCAGATCTCAAACAAACCTTCTACATCAGATTGAGCTTGATCTCACCCCTTTACCCATAGACCTTTCTAACATTCCTAGTTCCATCAGGTAGCCACTGATAGTTACCCATAACTAGTGATGGTTACCCATAGCCACTAATCGTTAGCCCTTTGAGATGAAAACCCTCATTTTCCACCATTCACCAAACCCTTCTTTTTCCACTTTTTATCCCAGACTAGACCAGAACTAAACCCTTGATTCAATAAATTAGCATTTACCTTTATGTTAGTTTATTAGATATTTAGTTTACATTGTTAAAGTATTCATTTATGTTACTTTTATGTATGCAAGTTTCCTTTCTTTCCTTCTAGAATTAACTTGTATTAGAGAGTGGATTGATAGCCTCCATAGATAGCTCACGCTTTCTTGGATCTATCCCTAGCTAGGTAATCCGCCCTTCCTCCTTGTCTAAAAAATAAGCTTTATTTGAGTGCTTTCTTATGCAAGTCATCTTACCCTAGCCAAAGAATTTTTTTCCACTTCATTTGGTTCACACACTCATTTATACCAAGTTTTTATACCATATCTATTTTACCCTTTTCTATAGCTTTTATCTCTTTATTTCTTCTTAGTCATAAAAGTGAAAATTCTATCATAAACAATAGTTATGCTACCCATTTGAGTCTAGACCTTTTGACACATTTTGTTTAAGTCCCTCATTGATAGTTTAAATTAGAAATTGGACTCTTCTAAGTTTTAAAGGTTGATGTGTTAAATTAGGTTCACCACTTTGCACTTGACTTTTTTTAACTTGAGTTCAATTCCCAATTTGAAATAAGGGTTGTTTTTTAGACTCAACATCAATATCATTATTTGGTAGGACTCAAGTCATCTTGTATATCACTCATGCTTTGATTCCTAGACCACATTTTGTGCTACCCATCCTATTTCACATTTTATCTTAGGTCTATTTAATTACACACTTTTTCCTTAGAAATTTATCCAACTTTGTGTATGTATATCATTTGGATTAAGGAGGGTAGTGTTACATTGCCAAAATTATGTTGGAACCATTTTGTCATAGAGTTTTTGAAATAAGCATTTGCCACATCTCTTGAGTAGTTTAGCATTATTACATTGCTTAAATTATTTTGAGACTTATTTCATAGATCTCTTTGCATAAAATCCTAGTTTTTTTAAAGTTCCAACTAATTCGAGTGTCCTTTGTAAATCTTTGTCTAGCATTGCTATGTTATTCACCTTTGTCTAGCTTATCAGTCAAATGAGCCTATTTTGAGTCATTATTTGGGAGAAAATAATCTATCTTCAAGTTCCTTTTATTTCATACCTCATACTTATTGACCAGGTTTTTATGTCCAAGAGTCAAATGCCTAGTTTTTGTTAGAAGTATTTCAAATATGTTTGATTAAAAATCTCATATTTTGAAAGTATATATTTTGACATCGTTTGGCCAAAATTCCTAGAAAATTATTTGTTTGAGTCTATATTTTGATGCCATGTTTGGCCAAAATACCTATCAACTTTTGTTTTTCCTAGATTAGATTGATTTGAAACACTTTGACCTAGAATTTGGCATTTTAACTTACAGTCCTACTACTTGACCTTTTTGTGTAAGACGTGTAATGTTAGATACTTTATGTTTGATTATTTTATCAAAATTCATTGAATAAACATTTTTAGATATACATATCCCTCTTTTTGACTAAGTTAGATCAAGTTTTAACTTCTTTTTAGACATCTCATTTTTAGAGTTTAGAGAACTCTATTGCAAAACATTTACTATGGATACCAACATATTTTCCTACACTCGTAGTGGCCTCATGTATAATCTATGATTTAGTAATGTGGTCACACAATAAGAAATGGTTCAAGACCCTTATGAAAATAATGTTACTTATGATATGGATTCTTTCCATATTATAACACTCAAATAGGGTCACAAAACCAAGACCCATTGGCTCATTACTTGGTAAACATGCCTCCTTACTCAGATCAGGATCAAGAGTAAACCAAATAGTATCTCACTTTGGTACCTATGGTGGAAGAATTGGTTCCTCAACAATAATAATATGTTACTACACCATCAACATATGATCATTATCTATTTGAGCATCACTTGTTGGAAAAAAAATATGAAATCTTGGTTATATTTATAGAAGTAGAGTCCAAGTTTCTAGGAGACTTCCCCCATGAGAATTTATCAAGCCTAGTAAGAATGCCTCATAACAGAATTTATAATCAATAAGATTCTTCTAAAAATCCTTTAGCTCTAGTCTAAACACCATACCAAGACTCTAATATGATTTTAAAAGGAAAGGAACTCATGGAAGATCACTTTATATAAATATAGAAAGCATATCAAATGTACTTGAACCTAACACACCATTTTAACTAGATAACCATGTCAAATAAGACTCTCATAGATTTAGTTCCTTCAATAGGAGTGCTAATAATGTTGATAGGTCAAGACAATTAGGGTGTAGACCCCTTCATGCAAAACACTTCAATTGATAGCTTGTTTCATGTGCCAACCATTGAAGAAGTATCTTCTACTTTTATGCAAAGAATTAAGCAAAACATAGTGGATAATGTTTAGTCAATGTCCAATCCAAACCAAAGTGGTGTAAATACCCCAACTAGTACACAAATGAATGTACATTTATTTAACACCTTGATTGGTTCTCCAAATCAAGGAGTAGGAGTTTCTACATCTAAACCTCAACCAATAAATGCTACTAATCCTCAACTAGCTAATTTTTCAAATGCTCAACCAACAACCAATGTTGTGCCACAATAATAGAACATGATGAATATTACTTAATATGAAATGAGTAATATTACACAATAGTAGGCACAATCTAACATATTAATTTATTAGAGGTAGAATACATTGCCACCTCAACAAGGGGCAACCAATGTTCTACCTTGTTGAGTAGTAACAAACATACCTCTTCCCTCATAGACCAATATACCAATTTAAAGTCAAATGATGTCTAATAAATAGCATATGAATTTTGATCAGTGATAAATGTTGAATCTCTGACAAGTGTCACCTTCCCAATAGGGATTTTCACAATAAATAGGTTCCAATGTCCCTAAAGTAACAATCATGCAACCTTTGTCTTTTATATAAAATATGCCACTAGTTCAATGATAGGGTCTTAGTTCATAAGTACCCCCTCAACAACAAGGTTTTATTAGTTGATAGTAGGTCTTTATTTAACCCTAATAGGCATAGTATAGCCATATTCCCCCATTCTAACCTCAAAATCCCCAAAATCAAGCCTACATATCCAACCCTAACCAAAATATTACACAACCACAAATACAAATTCAATAATTACATTTTAATCCATGCATGCATATTCTTGGTTTATTTCCCAACCAAACAATGTATCCCATCTAATACCCCCATCATACCTTGGTTAAAGTGATCCACTTGTGACTGCTCAACCATCTACCTAGACTAATATTTTGCCTCAAGCCAATGTTCCCTCTAATTTCCTAACCCAAAACTATAACAAATGAAGGATTAAATTGTTGCCATCCAAGTTGGGAAACAAACTAAAATTTTTAGTTTGGATGACATTTTTTCTTATCCATTTAACATGGAGTACTTGTAGATACCATTTCCTCTAGGATATGAACCACCATAAATTTGAAAAATACAAGGGGAAAGGTGACCCCAAGACTTATTTGACCAAATTCTTTGGTGTATGCTAGCGAGTGGTATATAACAACATATATCTTTTTTTGTTGTTCCCAAGGAGTCTAGTAAGATGATATTTGGAGTGGTTTTTGAAGTTACCCAAGAATTTTATATCTAATTTTGATGATCTTTCAAATAAGTTTATGTAACACTTTTCATATAATCTCAAGCATGAGATTTATTTGGTCGACTTGATGTAAGCTAAGTAGAAGGTTGGTGAGAGTTTTTCAAGTTATCTATAGTGATGGAGGGCCCTTGCAATCTAATTCACCCATAGTTTACTAGATAAACAATTAGCCACTGTGCTTACTAAAAATTTACACAGTGAGATATCCTATCATCTAGAACTACAATGTGCATATACCTTTAAGGAAATCATTGATAAAGGTTTGTTGATCAAGTGAGCCCTTGTTAAAAAAGGGATCATAAATCTTACCTTATCCAATAAAAATCAATGTACTAATATAGGAAATGGCCAAAACCAACATCAATTCCAAGTGCAAGCATCACAATTGGCATAGGCCAATAAGAATGAAAAACCAAGGCAATTCAATCGTAATAAAAATGCTATTGGAAATGGATTAATAAAGTCACGACATATCAACATAGTACAAACACCATCTTCTCAACCCACACTATATATGCAAATTATGCCTAACCCACAACCTTTTCAGCTAATACATCAAGCATAATAGCCCAAGCCCATATAAAAAATGCAATAACATTTACCATTGCAAGCCCCTCCTCTAAGGAGATCAGTGCCTACTCATTGTGTTTTAGTGACCTTCAAGAGATAATTGAATCTATGTTTCACAATATTACCACTAATAATATAATTAGTTGGCCTATACCAAAACATTGTCCTCAGTGTATCCCTTTTCCTGATTAGTATCACCAAGATGAATTATGTGAATATCATTGAATTAATGGGTATAATTTATGAAATTATGTCCAAATCAAACATTTGATTTAGAATATTTTGGAGAATAGAGAGATAAAATTAGATGGTGGTGCTTCCACTTCAAATCAGACCCTTGATATCTATCAAAATCCCTTTCTTGAACATAATAACCAATCATAGTAGCAATAATAGTAACAATGGCCAGTGCAACACCAACAATGATAATTTCAATTACAAAGGCTGAACTACCAAAATCAATAATAGTAAAACCAAAAACATCTAAATAATGGATATAACTAAGGTTAAAATGGTAATAACTAACAGACCTATCATGCATTTTCACATGACTACAATAGGGTTATAGGTCATATTGTAAGAGGTCACATTAACACCATCTCCATCAATCCAAGACCAAATACTAGTCAATCATGACCTTTGTTAAATAATGCCAATCCACCAACTAACTTTGATAGTCCTTCCTTGACTTGGAACCACATACAAATGTACCATTAATTAGGGATTACTAATTTTATAACCTATATGGATAACTCATCATTACCTCATGACTAGACATAAGTTCACCAGCAACTAAGACTTATCCTATCTATCCCCCCACCATCACTAGAATTTGTAAGCAATCATGGTCTTATGTTTTATCTAGATTTTGAAATCATAACTTGAAGGTCAAATATTACCATACTAGGCCCATATCCATCTACCACTCCATCCACCACCCAACCTTAGAATAAGCCATTTAACACTGACCAAGAGAAGAATTTTGACAATGTGGAACAATTACAAAAGATGCCCACACAAATCTCCATTTTAGATTTGTTTCATACTTCAACAATACACAAGGATATTTTGAATGAGTTCCTTAGCCAATCCACCATTTATAGTGACATATCCCCTAACAAATTCCAAGTTTTGATTGGACATCTAGATCCAACCCAACAAGTCACTTTCAACCAAAATGATATATCATCCCTTGGCCCACTGCATAATAACCCCTTATACATTAAAGTTTGCATAAATTGGTATAAAGTGAAATGTGTCCTTAGAGATAATGGATCAAGTCCAAATATAGTGTCTCTAAATCTCATTAAGCTTATCGAGTGCACTATGGTAGATCTTCAGGTAGAGACAATAACCATCAAATCCTTTGACAATGAAACATGATAATCACAAGGCACCATCTATTTGCTAGCTATCCTTGATCCCTTAACCCATTATACACTTTTCCATGTGCTAGATCTCTATTTTTCATACAATATGCTTTTGGGTAGACCTTGGTTACATGAAATTTGTGTCATCCATCAATGTTGCACCAAGGTATCAAGTTCTCCCATTCAAGGATGGAAGTTTGTATACTAGGAGATTTACATCCATAAAAGCACTATACACACCTAGAGGCTAAGTTTAAGAGTTATAACTATCATTTGAGAATGAATATAGTGGCCAAGAAAGATAATTGAAAAGTAATACTCCCTAATTCACCAAAGGACAATTGCATTGATCTTAATACCCTTGATTCCATTTCCCACATGCTACCTCCTAAAATATCTAATCATTATACCATCTCATCCAATATCCCAAGAGAGTATTTAACCCATCATACCTTTCATATTGTAAACCTTCCATAGAACCCAAAGTACTTTGGAAGACATATATACAAGCCACTTCATCCAAAATGGCAATGATAGGGCAAAGGTAAATGACCTATCACATTTGTACCATCATCTAACCTAGAACAAGACCCTCTTGAGGGATATAAATCATGGTTATATAATGACAAGTAGGTCAATTATTATGAGAATGCCAAGTATCCTATTCCTAATAGGATCGTGAATAATCATGACTATAAAGGAAGAGGCCTTGGACCAAACCAACAAGGAACACTTTAGCTAATTTCCATGACCAAATATAAAGGGCCTTATAAAATTAGATTTAAACTACCTAGGGGTGACCCCATATACCTTATTCATGTTCCATCACCATCAACTAGTGATTAGGATGCTACTAGTGAATCAGATTCTGATCATAGCCTTTTTGATGACTTAGCTGAGACTAATTTATTTGACACCCATTCCATTTTCACCCTCAAGCTACTCATTTTTCACAACCCATTGCAATTATATTATCCCCAATTGATAGACTATGACCAACAAGATTCCAACATGTTGATTGATGAGTTATAAAATCATGAGGCTTTTTTGTGATTTTCTTGACCTTAGAGATAATGTTCCTTTTAGAGACCATAAATTAGGGTACTCAATCAAGTTGGATCATGAGGCCTATTTTGGAGAGTGGGTGAACACCCTTAGCCAAAATCAAATAATTAAAACATTGAGGTCACAAAGTGAAAACCTCTTTGAGGTATTTTCTAATTAGCAAAAAAGTAAAGAAAAGGATAGTCTAGTGGTGAAAACCTATTTTAGGTGCCATTAGATGGGTTTGTTCAACCTTATTCAAATATATATTATGAGACCACAAATGATGAAATTGTATATGAATCTGAGTTCAATTTTTAAGAACAACAAGATTTTGATCAAATACTTCAAGAGTTTCTAACATTTTTTGTTACATGGCCAAACCTCCCATTAGGAAACTCTGATTCATCATGCCTAGGGGAACTTGAAGAGCCTATCCTAATAGAGGACTCTAATGTTACCAAAAAGTTCAAATCTTTACCCACTATCCTTGAAGATGGTTTGACCCTTCTAGTGAAAGATATAATAGAGATTAACATTGGGTACTTAGATAACCCAAAATGGATCAATCTATGCATGTCCCTTACTGAGAAGGAGCGTGAATTCTTTACAACCCTTTTGAGAGAATTTGTAGATATATTTTCATGGGCATATTTTGACATGTCAGTTTTAGACCCCACCTTAGTTCTACACCACCTTGTGGTCAATCCTAATTCCAAACCATTAAAACAAAAGCTATGTAATATACATCCTCACATTATTGTTTAGTGAATAAAGATTTTTAAAAACTCTTAATATTAGGATGTATCCAATTGATTGACTATTCAGAGTGGATCTCTAATATTGTGTTAGTTAGCAAAAAGTTAGAAGGGATCAAAATATGTACTAATTTCTATGATATAAACAAATCTTTCTCTAAGGATGACTTTCCATTGCTAAACATTGACATGATTGTTGACTCCACAATGGGTTATGAAATGCTTTCATTAATGGATGGATTTTTGGGGTATAACTAAATCAAGATAGCCCCAGAAGACCAAAATAAGATAGCATTCACCACTCCATGGGGAACATTCTACTATTAGGTTATGTCATTTGGTCTTAATAATGCAAGGTCCACCTAATAAAGAGACATAACCATCATATTTCATGATATGATGCATGACATTATTAAAGACTATGTCAATGACAATCTTGGAAAATCAAAAACTAGGGCTGATCATCTAATGGTGTTACACGAAATATTGAAAGACTATGTGAGTACAATGTCAGACTTAATCCTAATAAGTGTGTCTTTAGCGTCACATAAGGAAAATTTATTGGCTTCATTATTTCTCATCAAGGCATTGAAGTTGATCTAGCTAAAGTCCAAGCAATAAAAAAGATGAAGCCTCTAACTAATTTGAAGCATATCCATAGTTTATAGGGAAAAATCCTATCTATCTAATGCTTCATATCATAATTAGCCAAAAAATGCCATCCTTTTATGCATCTTCTAAAGGAAAGAGTCACATTTCACTAAGATGATCATTTTTAGATAGATTTTTAGCAAGTAAAGGACTATCTAACAACTCCACCTATTTTTTTTCTCCTATGCTAGGAAAGCCATTCTTGTTGTACCTATTAGCTACTGACAATGCCCTAGAGGCACTTTTGGCTTAGAAGATGATAATGGAAAGGAGCATGCCATGTACTATTTAATTAATACACTGGTTACGTATGAACACAATTATACACCCTATAAAAAGATTATTTAGACATGGTCTTCAAAACTCAAAAACTATGCCATTACATGTTAAATAATAAAACCATGGTTATTTCAAAAGTAGATCTACTCAAGTATCTACTATCTAAAATATCTTTACAAGGCTAAATGGCCGAATGGATAATGCTTCTAAGTGAGTTTGACATCGAGTACATCAACCAAAAATCCATTAAGGGGTAAGTTCTTATAGATCATCTTGTTGAAGCAACCCTTATTGATAGAAATTCACTCACATTCCAATTTCCCAATGAATCCATAGTGACCATCATTGACACACCTCTTGAAGAGCAACACTAGAAGTTGTATTTTGATGGATCATTCAAGATCAATTTTCCTTGTACTAAAAACATGGCTGAATATGAAACACTTATTATAGGGCTTTGCCAAACAATATAATGGAACATATCTCATCTCAAGGTTTATGGTGATTCTTAGTTAATCATCAATCAAGTTACAGACCACTTTTAAACCAAAGATGACAAGTTGGTTTCATATAAGGCCTTGGTCACCACTCTCAAGTAGCATATTATCGATATTAAATTTGAGAATATACCAAGGGAAAGTAAAGAATCATAAATACTATGGCCATTATTGGATTATCTGATTTGACAAATAGACACTATTAAAGAGTATTAGTTCTTTGTCAAGAATTTGTTCGCCTAGCTCATGAACCTTCAATCATCATCATGATTTGTGATATTATTGGTCCCATCTCTATTTGGTATTCATTCATTTATAACTACCTCCACAACCAAGTTTTACCACTTGACTTATCCTAAAAATAAACCAAAGGCTTCATCCACCAAACCACTAATTATACCTTACTTGGAGCAATCCTTTACCACCATATTTTTGATGAAACTCTACTTCATTATTTAAATTTAGTATAATCTACACTATCATTACAAAGAATTTCATGGAGTATGTGGAAATCATACCAATGGGGAATTCATATCTAAAAATCTCTTGCATATTGGTTATTATTAGCCCATGATGGATGTAAATGCAACTGCATATGTAAAGAAGTACAAAAAGTGTCAACGACATGCTAATCTAATTCATGCCCTAGAAAAAACACTAATACCAATGTTGACACCATGATGATTTGCTATATGGGGCCTTGAACTCATTAGGAAGATCAATCCCACCTCATTCAATGACCATAAACATATCCTTACTACCATCGAATATTTCACTAAGTGGGTTGAAGCTATACCCCTCAATTACATGACTAGAAAAAAAATTCTAATTTCATTTTCAACCATCTCATTTGCCACTATGGTATCCCATTTAGCATTATATCTGATAATGGAGGATCATTCAAGAACATGGATTTTGAGAAGCTATGTATTGAATACAACATCACATAACACTTTTCAATGACATATTACCCCCAAGGTAATGGCCAGGATGAAGCATCAAATAAAACCATTGTTAACATTCTCAAAAATATTGTCTATGATGTCGATCATGATTGACACCTTTAGATATTCCATGCCCTTTATGCATAACATACCAATCATTGTACACCCATAATATCCACTCCATATTCACTTATTTATGGTATTGAATCCATTATCCCCATTGAGGTCAAGTTTCCACTCTACACATCTTTTTCAAACATGTCATAGATGACAATGACTATCAATTAGCTCACCTATAAGAACTAGAGTTATTTAATGAGAACTACATGGATGCAGTAAATAATATTCAAGCCTATCAAAACCAACTTTGAGGCCACTACAATCAATGCATGAAACATAGAGAATTTGAACTTGGTGATCCTATCTTTAAATAAAAACAAAAGAATACCACAGTTAGAAAGAAGCACAAAGGTAAGTTTAAACCCAACTGGGTTGGTCATTTCATCATTAAAACAAACTTTGGAATAGGAGCATATAAGATTTACACACCAAATGAACATAAACTTGATGAGCCAATGAACATTATCCGCCTCAAGTGGTACTACGCTTGAGTAACTTGGTATATTGTATATAAGGACCATTTTAAGTGGTATCATTTTATCAATCTTCTTTGTACTATACCATTTTGCCATCCTATCATCCTACCAACCTATCACTTTTTCCTATCACCTATCCATTTTACCATACCTTCCCATCAACTGAGTTCATTTCTCCCTCCTTACCCAGCCCTATGACCTTGATTCCATTCCATTTGGTTTCATCACCACTTTCAGCAAGAGGATTTATATTCTATTTCAGTAGTTATTTCACACATTTCAAATAGAGGAAATATTTTTGAGTAGTAATATAATATTTTTGTAGTTACATCCTTCATTTTCTATTCCATTCTCTATACTAAGTGTGCCTAATTATAACTTCCTATGGGCAAATCAGTGTCTCACTAGTCTTGTTACTAATTATAACCACCTGTGGGCAAATTAGTATCATTGACCTATGCCATTATATCTTAGTTATAAATACCTATGAAAAAATTGGGGGAAACACATGATTATTATGCCTAGATGCACCAACTAGCCATTTCCTATGCCATAGTATGTTTTTATACCAATTGTGCCTATTTTGTTTGAATTGGATACTATACTAGTCAAATTATTCTATTGTAAGGTGAAACTACAATGACTTAAGGTTTCATCCTGGGATAATGTAGGCAACATTTGATACTTTTCAAGGTCAACTTAGTCACCCTAAGCCATGTTCTCATCATTTTTCAAGAAACCTAAGCAATGATCTCACCATTTTGTAATCTTAGGTCTTTTAGTATCTCGTCATCCTCTATCAAGTTGAGATACCTAAAAAAAATCCAAAAACATTTGTAAAATCATTTAGAAAAAACCAAAAACATTGACCACTTCTTTGCCTTAAGGATTTTGGGAACCCTCACTAAGTCACAAGTAAATCACTTATTCCTTAGTTTCCCCATCTTTTTTTGGCCTTTTCTCTCATGCTCTCATCATCTTGGGAGTCCAATCCTATTCTTATATCACATCTATTATGTTTTTTTTTCATTAGTTATCATTTTCTTCACATTTATTGGGAGAACTACATTCAGCCTAAAGTTATTGTTGGATATTTCATCCATAGAATATATAGGTAACATCCACTTGCCTAGTGCATATGGAGACAACTCGACCACCCCCTTCCTTTTCTTATATTCCCCCAGTCATGTTTGTTTGTTAATTTGTTGCCTATTTTATAGGGGCAATGTTTATCTAGTTTAAGTTGTGTTATTTTTACTAACATTAAGACTAATTTTTATTTATTCTTTATTTCTTTCTTTATTGTTTATGTGTTTATTTGTTTGCTTGCAGTACTATTGCCTTAATTCAATCTATGTGCAATCATTAGGTGATTCCTTATGCGTTTATAATTGAATCCATCCATATTCATATGTTTACATTATCATCATAGTTTTTATCATTGTCACATTATTTTCCATTGAATATTTGATTTTGGGAATCAGTCCTAATGCATATTTCAACCTAGTCCTCATGTTGTTCTATCATGAGGTTCATCATCAAGTGCTATAACAAAAATCAGCTACAAGAAGTCTACTCTGCAATGGCAACATCAACATCTCTTTAGCACTGACATCCCAATCCAATCCCAATCATATCCCAAATAGAGAAATTAAACAACAAATGAATTTCAACCTTTGTTAGTTTGAATGAGTATCTCCCTACTAGAAAGTTGTTCCAATTCATCATTACACTCTATGTCAATTTATCATCATCATCAGCCAATCAATCATGTTTTCCATAATTAGAGTCCACTACTTATAACCACCTTTGGGAAAACCATTGTACACCATCCTACCTGCATTTCTCAATGTTTATAACCACCTTTGGGAGAATCATTGTATTCTCACCAAATTTACTTTCTTTTTACCCAAACAGGGGCATGTTGTCATGTTTGTATGTCCTCACTGGGGAAACTCCATCTTCTCAATGATTATAATTGCCTTTGATAAAATAATTGTGTTATCATACCACATTTCCATTATCAAGATACAATGCTTATAACTGCCTTTGGGCAAATCATTATACATTGTCTCATTTGCATTCTTAGTAATTTTTACTACTTCAAAATCATTATGTTCTTACCCCATCATCTTCCTTTATTTGGTCCCCTTATTTCACTTCTTTCTTTTCAAGGGACCGTTTGTTGACCCACTTATGGCAATCATTCCATCAAAGGGTCATCATACAATTTATACATTATTGTTTAAGTTCTAGGCATGCAATAACTTTTCATTCTTTGAGAATATGTTACTATGCCTATAGCTTACAACACCTTCCCAAATAGTGGCAAACTATAGACACCTAAAAGTGGCCACCAATAACCTCCAACTAAGATTTTGACCAATTTATAACAAAGCATCATAATTTGGCCTAAAAACACTAAAACACATTAAAATATTTAAAATTATTATATAAGTGCTTATTTTGGCCATAGTATCATTAAATGAGGTAATGTAATTATGAGACAGCTAACTTTGATTAGATCATTTCAAGTCAAAATGACATTTTCACATTTGAGTGCCTTGGATTGCTCTTTTATACCAAATTTATTGCATGATACTCATGCCTTTGTTATTTTTTGTTGGCAACATCTTAAATTGGATAACAAATCCAACGCATCTAACATCACATCTTAATTCCAATCTAGTCAAATTTCAAGCCAATATTAGGACATTCTAATCAATTTGATTAATTTGTGCACCAATTGCCAAGATTTGCATCAAAGTTAACTAACCATGTTTAAAGCTAATTAATTCAAATCAAGAGCCTAATTAAAAATTTCATGGAACTTGTTGAATATTTGTTTTTATAAATTGATATTGAATAACTACATCATCAATGACATCATTTATTGGAAAAACATCCCTAAGCCATAAATACATAAAATATCAAGATTAAGCCCCCCCATGCCTCATTAAGACCTTCCATGACTATTTAATGCCTCTCTATCCCAAATATTTATGAAGGTATTTATTTATTTTTTCCTCAAAAATTGAATGGATTCTTAACCACACATCTTCATCTTGAGATGGATGGTTTAAGTTCATTCTGATCATTTTATAAAATCTATAAATAGAATGCCTTGCCTATTGAATTTAAAGATCTTTCAAGCCAAAGATACCATTCCCAAATATATTCAAACCACATCTTGATTTATTTTTATTATGCCCAAATATTGATCCAAAGCCATCATAAGCCAAAGGTACCAAAAGGAGATGAAGGTTGCCACACTCCATTGATGAAGATCTCTTAAAGGACAAGTCAAGTAAGGCTAAGAAGGAGCCTCTTGGAGTAATCAAGGATTTGGTAAGAAATTTGTGTTTTGTGTTCATATTTCTCATTTATTTCCATTTATAGTTCTATTTTCAAATGATTTTCCCTTGCTAAGCTCCCCCAGTGTCTAGGCCTAGAGATTTTATGCTAGTTAGTATGTTTATTTCATTTTATTTTCATTTTGGAACTAACATGATACTAACCATCCTCTCTTAAGTCAAATTCCTAGTCTACATTTTTTTATGCCTATATGTGGTTCTAGGTCAAGGAAGGATTATCAAAGTGAGTTGGTGGATTGACATTATTTAGAAAACGTCATGATTGACTAGTATTTGGTCTCAGATTGATGGAGATGGTGTTAATGTAACCTATTATAATATGAATTAAAACCCTATTATAGTCATGTAAAACTTCATGGTATGACTGTTAGTTGTTGCCATTATAAAATTGATTCTGTTCTATTTAGTTCCATTACCTCTTTTAGCAAGAGGATTCAGATTCCCTTTCAGTAGTTATTTCTCACATTTCATATAGAGGCAATATTTTGGAGTAGTAAAATAGTAGTTTGGAATTGATATCCTTCATTTCTTGTTTCATTCTCTTTACCAAGTATGCCTGATTATAATCACCTATGGGCAAATCAGTGTCTTACTAGTCTTGTTACTATTTATAAATACCTATGAGAAAACTAGTGTCATTGACCTATGTCGTTGTACCTAGTTATAATCACCTATGGGAAAAATAGAGGAAACACTTTTTTATCATGACTCAACATACCAAATAGCCATTTCATATGTCATACTATGCCTTTATACCAATTGTGCCTATTTTTTTTGAATTGGCTGCTATACTAGTCAGATTAATCCATTGTAAAGTAGAACTATAGTGACTTGAGGTTATATCCTGGGACTATATAGGCAATGATCGATACTTATTGAGGTCAACTCAATCACCTAAGCCATATTCTCATCATTTTACAAGAAACCTAAGTAATATTATTTCCATTTTATGAGCTTGGATCCTTTAGTATCTCATCATCCTCCATCGAGTTGAGATACCTAAAAAACTTCCAAAAACATTTGTAAAATAATTTATAAAAAACCAAAAACATTGACCACTTCTTTACCTTAAGGATTCTAGGAAAACTCACTAAGTCATAAGCAAATCACTTGTTCCTTAGTTTCCCCATATTTTTTGTCCTTTCCCCCCATGTTCTCTTTATCTTGCAAGTCCATTCCTATTCTTCTATCACATCCATTATGTTTATTCTTCATCAATTATCATTTTCTTCCCATTTCTTGGGAGAATTACATTCGGCCTAAAGTTTTTTTTGTATATTTCATCCATGGAAATATGTAGGTAGTGTCCACTTGCCTAGTGCATATGGAGACATCTCGACCACCCCTTCCTTTTCTTTTATTCCCCCAGTCACGTTTGTTTGTTAATTTGTTACCTATTTTCTAGGGGTAATGTTTATCTGGTTTAATTCATGTTGTTTTTACTAACATTAGGACTAATTATTATTTGTTTGTTTATTTGTTTGTTGTTTGTGTGCCTGTTTACTTTATTTCAACACTATTGCCTTGATTTAGTCTATGTGCATTCATTGGATGATTCCTTATGCATTTACACTTGAATCCATCCATATTCATATGTTTACATTATCATCATGGTTTTTATCATTGGTGAATTATTTTCTCTTGAATATTAGATTTTGGGAGTCATTCTTTATGCATCTTTTGGCCTAGTCCTCATGGTGTTCTATCATGAGATTCACTATCAAGTGCTACAAAAAAAATCAGCTTCAAGAAGTCTACTTTGTAATGATGGCATCAACATCTCCTCAATATTGGCATCCCAATCATATCCCAAATAGAGTAATTAAAAAATGAACAAATTTAAACCTTTGTTACTTTAAATGAGCATCTCCTTACTATCAGGTTGTTCCAATTCATCATTACCTTCTATGTCAATTTATCATCATCATTAGCCAATCAATAATGTTTTCCATAATCAGTGTTCAATTCTTATAACTTCTTTGGTAAAACTATTGTACACCATCCCACCTACATTTATCAATGATTATAACCACCTTTGAGCAAATAATTATGTTCTCACCAAATTTACTTTCTTTTTTCCCAATCAGGGGCATGATAATATCTTGTTTGTCTATCCTCACTAGGGCATCTCCATTTTCTCAATGATTATAATTGTCTTTGGAAAAATCATTGTGTTATCATACCACATTACCATTATCAGGATATAATGCTTATAAACACCTTTGGAAAAATTATTCTACACCATCTCACTTATATTATTAATGATTTTGACTACTTCAAAATCAATGTGTTCTCACCCCATCATCTTCCTTTCTTTGATCCCCTCATTTTTCTTTTTTCTTTTTGAGGGACTATATTTTGACCCATTTGTGCCAAACATTTCCTCAAGGGGGCATCACATAGTTCATACATTGTCATTGAAGTTGTAGGCATGCAATAAATTTTAATTCTTTAAGAATATGTTACTATGCCTATATCTTACAAAACCTTCCCAAATAGGGGAAAACTATAGACACCTAAAATTAGCCACCAATAACCTCCAACTAGGCTTTTGACCAATTTCTATCAAAGCATCACAATTTGACCTAAAAACATTAAAACACATTAAAAGATTTAAAATTGTTATAAATAAGTGATAATTTTGGCTAGAGTATCATTAAATTAGGTAATACAATTTATGAGATAGTTAACTTTGATCAGATCATTTTGAGTCAAAATGACATTTTCACACTTAGGTGCTTTGAATTGTTCTTTTCTATCAAATTTATTACATGAGACATGTGCATTTGTTATTTTTTTTTGATAACATCCTAAATATGAAAATTAATCCAATGCATCTAACATTGCATCCTAATTCTAATCCAATCAAATTTCAAACTAATAATACAACATTCTGACCAATTTGATTAATTTATGCACTAATTACGAAGATTTGCATCAAAGTTGACTAATCATGTTTAAAGATAATTAATTTTAATAAAGATCATAATTAAAAATTCCATGGAACTTGTTGAATATTTCTTTTTAGAAATTTATATTGAATAACTACATCATCAAATGACATCATATCTCGGAAAGACATCCCTAGGCCATAAATGCATAAAATATCAAGATTAAGCCCTTCCATGCCTCATTAAGACATTCCATGCCTATTTAATGTCTCTCTATCTAAAATATTTATGAAGGCATTTATTTATTTTTACTTCAAAAATTGAATAGATTCTTAGCCATACATTTTCATCTTGAGATGGATGGTTCAAGTTCATTCTTATCATTTTACAAAATCTATAAATAGAAAGCCTTGATTATTGAATTTTAAGCTCTTTCAAGCCAAAGTTACCATTTAAAAATAGATTCAAACCAAATCTTGATGTAGTGTTATTATTCCTAAATATTGAGCCAAATCTATCACAAGCCAAAGGTGCTAAGAGGAGATGAAGGTTACCACACTCCATTGATGAAAATCTCTTGAAGCACAAGCTGAGCAAGCTAAAGAAGGATAATTTTGGATTAATCAAAGATTTTTTAATAAATTTGTGTTTTGTGTTTATATTTCTAATTTATTTCCATTTATAGTTGTGTTTTCAAATAGTTTTCCCTCACTAAGCTCCCCCTAGTGACTAGGCCTAGAGATGTTATGCTAGTTAGTGTGTTTCTTTCATTTTGTTTTCATTTTGGAACTAAAATGATACTAACAATCCTATCTTGAGTCAAATTTATAGTTTACATAACCTATGTCAATAAGGTTTGGATTTCCATATTGGAAACCATCCTCACTTCTACTTGTAGACACCTAAATCTGACCACTAATGACCTCCAACCAGGCTTTTGACCAAATTCTACCAAAGTGTACAATTTGTTCTAAAAACACTAAATAAAATTAAATGATTTAAAATTTATATATTCAAGTGCCATTTTTTTCCAAGTTATCACTAAATGGGGCAATGCAATTTATGGGCTAGCTAACTTTGATCAGATCATTTCAAGTCAAAATACCAATTTTGCACCTAAGTACTTTGGAGTGATCTTTTCTATCAAATTTCTTGTATGAGATGTGTCTTTGAATTTTTTGTTAGAAACATCATAAATAGGATAAAAGATCCAATGCATCTAACATTGACTTTCAATTGCAATCCAATCAAATTTTAAACCAATAACAAGACATTCTGATCAATTTGAGTAATTTGTGCACAAAGTGCTTAATCATGCTTAAGAGCTAATTAATCCAAATCAAGGCCTAATTAATAATTCCATGGAACCTTATTGAAAAAATGTTTTTAGAAATGAGTATTGAATATCTACATCATCAAGTGACCTCATTTCTTGGGAAGACATTCTTAGGCCATAAATGCCACAAATATCAGGTTTATGGTTCTTTCATGCCTTTTTATTACCTCCCATTCCTAATTAATGTCCTTTATTCCAAATTCATGATAAGAATAATTATCGATTTTAATTACATAATTCAATTAATCCATGACCACACATCTCAATCTTGAGATGGACGGTCATGGTTGATTTTGGTCATTATTAAAAATATATAAATATAGAAGCCATGAACATCATTTTAAAGCTTAATTTTTGAAAATTTAT